>NCKU01000033.1:0-75481 GCA_003675995.1 Dinothrombium tinctorium | reverse complement strand
AATTTCAAATATACAAAACATGCGAAAACAATGAGAATACTTATGCGGATGTCGATGAGAGACAATTTGAGGCACGCGGTTTGCCGAACTCGTTGAGAGCGAGCGAGTGAAGTTGGAAGCAAACGAAAGTTCGGCAAAAGACATTCTATTGCATTGAGCGCAGTGTTTTTATGCACACATATTACTATTGCATTGGCGATAGCCGAGTTGATCATGCTTTGCTGCAGTTGCGAAGGTGCGAAGTACAACGATTTACGCATGTAAGTCTTAGTACGATGACTGTCGTTGATATGTATGGCGTTGTGGCAAACGTGCACACCACAATAATATAAAAGAAGATTTAATGGTTTAATAAAACTTACTTGTTATAATTATAATCTAATAAAATTTAAATGAAAAATACATTTTCCGTAAATATTGAAAAGTTTGAGGAATCAATTAAGCAAATTAGCAGAATAGCAAAACTCAAATAAGTGAACGTTTTTTAATTTGTTAAAAATTATATAAAATAATAAAAAATTAAATCTCCACGTAAAAACTTTTTAACTCATGCAAATTTGACCTTTTTATTGAAACAAAAATCGATTTTTCACGTTTTCACAAAGTGATTTTAAAAATAAGAAAAGAATTAAATCACTTTAATAATCATTTTAAGAATGAAGAGGTAATTGCAATCTAAATTCATCGACTTTCTCCATTTTGACAAATGTCTAATGATGAAAATAATTTAAACAATTTTTTTTATTCTAAGCGTTTTCTTACCGCCTCTGAACAAAGTTTTAGATCATGTGACGAATTTGTACTTTTTCGATATTGACCAACTATAACAGCTAATTTAGCTCTGTGTTCAGCGCCACAAATCAAATAATCCTGAAAAAGAAAAATTTTGTTTAAAAAAAAGGCAAAATGAATATCGAAGTACATCAACAATTTTCAAAACATCTTCTTTGGTCGGCTTTAAAATTTCAGAAGCAGTCAAAATTCGACGATTGAAAACGTATGTTCCATATTTAATTTCTTTGTGAAAACTTGCCGCAAAAGAAAATAAATTTTCTCTCTTTTCTTTATTCATTTCTTCTGCTATAAGTTCGTTGCGATATTTTTCGAAATCATCGCTAGTCATGTTTTCCAGTTCAAGCTGAAATAAAATTTTAAATAAATGAAGAAAAATAAGATTATTATTAATTACTTTAAATGATTGAATAAATGCTTCTATTCTCTGATCAGCATATGCAGTTAAGTTAGATGTTTGATTAAAAAAAGTAATTCCGATTTTGTCCCATCCATCTGAAAAGGTGTTGAAAAATAGGAAAGAATTTGATCGTTCTTTCGAGTAAACCGAATCATAAAAGCTTCTATCAAGAATTTTCACCAGCAATTTCAACTTAACGTTTTCAGAAAAGTTCTTTTTGCCAAATTGATAGTAAACGAGTATTGCGTTTTCGCTTTCAAAGCTATTTTTCACTTCAAAAACAAACGACGTTGAGTCAGGCAATCGACGTATTTGACTTTTAAAAACATATTGAGATGATGAAGCGAGCATAGATTTTAATTTAAATTTTCTTATTATTTCATTTGCCAATGATTTCGTTCCGTTTGATTCGACGTTTCCATAAGCAAAACACTCGATGAATACATTCGAGAAAATTTTGTTTATCACAAATTTAAACAAATCGAAATTTAAATTTTCTTCTATTGCAATCTCTTCCTCATATAGCCATTTATTGCCTCTTAAAATACCATCCGCATATGTTCTTATAGTTAAAGGAAGTAGAAAACGACTTGATTTAAATCGTTTCAATTTTTTAAAATACGAGCTTTTAATTTCGATGAAATTCTGCTCATCAAAGTAGAATTTTGAGATTGCGTCCATTATTTTTAAAACAAAAATGCTTATCTTATCGCTGTATCCATGTGCATAGAACTATTAAAATAAAGCGAATGAAACTAGGTAAGCAAACAAAGCAATGATCTCATACGCTTATTCCATAGGTGAAAACATTGTGTCCGAATTTAATTCCCGCTACTTCTGCTTTTGACATGTCTTCTTCAAACTCAATATCAATTAATTCAGTGAGAAGTTCCGCACAAACAGTGTAAAGAGGCTCAATATGAAAAGAGGAACTGTAAAGCAACATTACGTGTAAATTCTTTGCTAAATTAATAAAATACCTTTTAAAATTAATCGCGAAAAATGCTCTTGCATCGAATTGAAAGTCTTGAAAAAACCATAATTTTAAATTTTCGTTGCTTTTAATTACTATTGGCTTTGTGTCATTATTTTCGCTTTCCTTCAATTCAAAGTTTGTTGCTATAAATTCATTGCGTCTGGGAAATTGAAATTCACTCGAGTTTGTGTGTTTAAGTTTAGCTAAAAATTCTTCTTCAAAATTTTCGACACTGTACTCCACTCCATACCATTTTTCGCGTTTATTCGTTTTACCCGCGAAGGTAGGACTAACAATAATTGCCAACATGTGTTCAGGATTCATAATGTTTAAAAATTGCTCTATGAGATGAGACTGAAACTCTTTGTTCATGTTTCTTATAGTAAAGATTTCGTTGATTGGATAGTCCTATTTAAAAAAATTCAAAAATTAAAATTAAAATCGTTTATAATTAGAAAATGAACACAAACCTGCATTGCGCTGGAAGCTTGAGCAGCCTCTTCTACTTCATCAGCTTTTTCGAAGCGCAAATCATTGTTTATTAAGTTGTAAATTTCATCAAAAATCCATTTTTCAATCTCAGAGCCTTTAATCATGTTTAAATACTGAAAAATTGCTTCAATCACTTCATTTACTCTTTCGATTCCTTTTTCAGTCAAATCTACGTGAATGCATAGAAATCCAAACTCAGAATAGTTTTCAACAGTTGTAAATATTGATTCGCTAAAATTTTGCTTTTCCAAGTATTTCAACAGACTTCCCTTTCCATTTTGATTTAAAAGATAAAAAGTGTACATCCACGGCTAAAAAATTAATAATTTTACGAATGAATATTTCAAAATTGAATTTACCTTTGTTTTGTAGTATTTTTTCAGATCTGATATCGGAAACATTATCTGAAGCTTATGAACATTTTCAATTGGTACAACAGAAAATTTTTTCTTTAGTTGTTGATATCCAAAAGGATTTTCGTGCCAAACTTGAACTGTGACATTTTTATTTTTTATCATTTTAAGCAAAGGAATCGTCATCGCTTTTAATTTTTCAATCGGTTCTGAATTAATAATTATCGTTAAGACAAAAATTATTTTCAACTTCACTCACCATTACTTAACACAGATACGCTCATTATATTCGAAGAATAGTGTTTATCATAAAATTTAATAAGCTCTTGACTTAAATCTGTTACATCAATGAGTGACGAGTTTGTAAGCGATTCGAAATTTCCCGCGTCAAATAGTGAAAATGGATGCGTTTGATTTGCATTTTCTTTCAAAACGTTAATAATTCTTCTTTCATCGTTATCGAAATGCTCGAGAAATTGTTTATTAACACTAGCAAGCTCGTTTTGAATCATCTTTTCTGAAAATATTGGTGAATCAAAAAGCGCAACAAGTCTGAAATAAAAGAATTTTTTGAAATTTAACTCATGAATTAGTTTTTGAATGATTTTATAATTTTGGTACTTTTAAAACCCTACATTAGAAGGATAAACATGATAAGTAATAAAATTTTAAAAAAACCTTTCAAGTGCTTCTCTGAATTGAATGGCAGGAACAGAGAAGAAAAAATTTGTATTTGTTTTAATAGTCGCCGCAGTCCAAACTTCTCCATGTTCATAAGCAAATTTTCCCAATTCATCGAAATCCTTAAACTTAAAATAAAAATAAAAATAAAAATTTTAGGTCAATAAATTTCGTTATGAATTAAAAAAGAATAAAATTCACTAAATTCAATTCATTTAAAAACAAAAACTTTTCGAATTAACATTTTTTAGGGAAAATTAAAATTAATTAGCTCGTTGAATTTCTTTACAAGTGTCTACATAAATCTTTGCCTTATTTAATGACAAATTCAAATACATCAAAACTTACTTTTTTATTATTGAAAACAATTAAATGTTCTAACAAATGCGCCAATCCCTGAAAAGATTTTGGATTGTTAAACGAACCAACATTAACATTCAAAGTAACCGCAGCCCTTTTAACTTTTGGATCACTTATGAGAAGCAACTTTAATCCGTTTATCAGAGTAAATGCCTCAATCGAACGATTATCATTTGGACGTTTGATAATGTTGAGATGCATTTTGTCAATTCCATCACGATATAGTTCAGAAGCATTTTCATCTTCATTATTTTTCTGTGAATAAAAAAGTTGATTTTTAAGGCTTAAGAAACAGCAGATAGCGTACAGAAAGTAATCTTTCTGTACAATATAAAGCGAAAAATTCTATTAAGAAAGATAGAAACGATTTATTCGAAATAATTACCTCGAAATTTTCATCTACTGATCTTCTATATCGAGAATGTACTTGTCCATTTATTGCAGATAGTAGTTGATTAGCAACTTGCTCTTCGAGAATAATTTTTTTTGACAAACTCTCTCTAGTTAGATTATTTGGACCTGATTCGATATTCAATACTCTCTCATTATGATCTTTGTTTTCTTGTTCGCAACGAACATAAAATTCGGTCCACAAAAAAGTAAAAGAAATGAAAAGTTTTTGAGTAACTTTCATGTGAGCCATTATAAAGTAATGTTCTCTACTCATTGTTCCTATTCGCATTTTTATCCTCATTGAAAGTTAATGCACCTGTCTGGTAATTAAATCCAATAGAATTCATTTCATTGTAAATGTGCTTACTATAATTGTGCTCAGTGCTTAAGCAATAAAAAGCATAAAAATAATTTTTCAAAGAATTTTTCGTGATAATTTTTCATCGTGAATAAATGTTCTTTAAAAATTTATATTTCGAAAAAGAATTCCAGTACATATTATATAAGAACATAAAAAATGTTAATTGAATTTTTTCTTTAAAAAATTTTTAATGGTTACATTACTGTTTCAGAAAAGAAATTTTACAATTGTATAATGATAATAAGACAATTGAAAATGTAATATAGATAAGGTGAGTAATTGTGACAAAACGCGTTCAATTTTACGTTTCGAAGTAGTACTTCAATTTTGAAAATTGATTTTACCTTTGCTCTTTACTCTATACATTCTACTTCCACATTTTTATTATAATTTTCTTAAATGACTTTTGTCTCAATGAATGTAAAGAATATTTGACTTTTTGTTTTTAATTTTATTTTTAAAATTAAATTAAATTTAAAATTAAAAATACTTTCCTTATTCTCTAAATTTATTATTATAAAGTTGCTTATAGTCAAATACGTTTAAATAAATTAATTTCTAAAATTTTTCCGATTTGCGTCAGTAGCTTTTCATTGAACAACGGGAATTTTTCATTTAATTGTATTCACACAAAATGAAGCAGCTGGTGGTGTTAAATGAAATTTTTTTTTAACTCTTACTATTAAAAATTGAAATTAAGTCAAACATTTTACTTTTCAATTTTATTTCCTCTTATTACAAAAATTCATTGAATTTTTTTTTGAATTTGAACGATAAAAGTATTAACTGCGAAGTATTAAATTATTTTATCCTCACGATGGTTTTACTTTTATTTTTTTTACTTTCGATACCAGGAAGTCGGTATTTCGACTAAATTTTTCCTTTTACCGATTTTATATAAAACACTTACAAAATTTATCTTATCCGTAAAAAAGAATAGCCATTCAATTACGCTCGACTCAATTGTGAAGTTAAAAACAATTCACATGAATGTGTTAAGTGAACCTTTGAGAAAAGTGTGCGAAAAAAAGGAATTTTGATTTTGCAATTCGAAATGAAAGTGAATTCACTCGTGATAAAGATAAATTGTACGGTTAAGAATTTAATTTCTTATCGAAAATATGAAACAATACAAAAAACGAATGTTTTATCTTCTCGCGCGATTCAGCTTTTAACGTAAATGGATCAGATTCAAGGATTTGAAATGAAATGCGTAAAAAATGTTTACTAGAGATTGATAAAGCACATGTTAAAAACCTCTTTGTGTGAAACTGAGCTCATTTACACTAGTAAGCGATGCTGATTAACGCTGTTGTTCTATTGTTGCTTCCTCTTTTACACTTTCACACAGCTAGTGGAGAAAGTGATGCGCGTCGAACAGCGGTTGAAATCATCCGCTCGCGCGGTTTCAAAGCTGAAGAACATTTTGTCACCACGGCCGATGGTTACATTTTAACGCTTCATCGAATCGTTGATCCTAGAAGCAGTGGTCGAAAGAAGCCGATTCTTTTACAACATGGCTTCATTGCGTCGAGCACTTTTTTTCTCATCAATTCACCTGGTGGACACATAAATGAAAATATTTCGGTAGTCGGAAATAATTTAGGTTTTGAATTAAGCAAACGCGGTTACGATGTGTGGTTGTCAAATTCGCGCGGTAACCGTTACTCATTGAACCACACTCTTCTAACGACTTCGGATGAAAAATTTTGGGAATTCACGTTTAGTGAAATGGCTCAATATGATTTGCCCGCAGTTATTGACTACGTACTTAAATTTACAAATTATTGTAAGAAGAAAAAACTTTTTCCACTACTATAAACAAATTTTTCGTTTCAGCATCACTTGGATACATCGGTCACTCGCAAGGAACGATGATTATGTTCGCGCTTCTTTCGGAGAAGCCGTACTTCGCGAAGTATATAAAACCTTTCATTGCTTTGGCTCCGATTACAAGCCTGAAGCACTCGAAATCCCCAATTGTTCATCTGGCAAGAACACAGATTTTTGATGCGATTTTGAGGTAAGAAATTCGTTGAATAACGAGCAGATTAATTGACTATTTATCTTTAAAATTTTAGATCGAAAGGACCTTTTATTATCAGTGAATCGCTTACATATTTATTAAGAATGTTTGTTTGCAATCTTTTTAAATTCAATTTTCTCAACCTCAAATTTGATTCGCAATCAATTTGTCAAAATGTTGTTTACGCTATTGTTGGCTTTAATCATAAAGAAACAAACTTGACGCGTTTAAACGTCTATTTAAGCCATATGCCAGCAGGAACCTCGAGTTGGAATGCGCTTCATTTTGTGCAACTGATGAGAAGCGACAATTTTCAAAAGTTTGATCATGGAGATGTGCATAATCTCGCCAAATATGGTCAGGTAAAACAAATTAATTTTTCACCACTTTTAAATTTATTTTTTAAAATTTTTTAGCTCACACCACCTATTTACGATTTGAGTCGTATCAAATCGCCCAACATTGCGCTCATCTACAGCGAAAATGATTTATTGTCTGATTTAAAAGATACTCAAACATTGAAGCAAAAACTAAGAAGTATTCTGATTTGCTTTCATGCGAATAATTAAATTTACTTTTCTTTTCTAAATTCTCAGTGCCACTTTTGGATGATTACTTAGTACCTGATCCATTGTGGAATCACATTGATTTTTGCTTCGGAATAAACGCTGGCAAATATATCAATACGAGGGTGCTGCGAATTTTATCGAAATTTTAATGCGCAATATTAAATGATAAAACAATTAAATTAATATAAAATTTTTATGATGAAAAAACAATTTAAAAATTAAATAAATAAATTATTATCGAAAAAAATTTGAATCACTAGAAGTGAAAAAACAAAAAATTGTTTCACCAAAAACAACGAAGTTTCAATTTAATTTTATTGTTGTTAAAATTTGAACAAATCATTTTCTGTATTTAGTTTCCTTTATATTCTCGATTTAAGTAAAGTAATTGAGATTAACAAGAATATGAGAAAATAAAAAGACGCAATGGATAAACCTCTGAACACGGACGGATAAAAAGGAACGTTTAAAATCATCAAATTTCTCAAGCTAAGTGATGGCTCAGTATTCGGCCAAAGGCGAGCGAATGGAGCTAAATAGTAGGGCATCGATTGAATCGGAAATAATATTCCAGTTGCATATAAATTCAACAAACTAATAGAGATAACGTTGAGAAAACACGCTGTTATGCTAGGTATCAGCAATACTGTTACCAATCCATAACTGATGCCGCTGAATAATTGCACAATTACAAGTAAAATGGCCACAAATTTAGAGCCTTTACACGGAACGCCGATGTAATACACGGCGAGGAGAAATTGACTTATGCCACCGATAAAAGTGAATATAAAAACTGCGATTGTAAGCGAGACAATTAATTGAGTTACAGTTAAACCAGCGGTATAACAGCGAAATAATGTTTGATCTTTGAGTTCAGTCAAGAATAAAAGCGACGAAACAGCAAATGCATTTCCAAACGCTACCAATACAATTAAAGATGAAAGAATGTAACTTCTCACGTCTGCTTCGCTCGCTTTGCCCACTTTTCCGTAAATCGGTTCGCTTACTTCTAATGGAAATTTTTGTATTTCTTCTCTTTGTCCTCTCAATATAGCTGCTCTGCTACTGAAATGCTTGAACGAATCCTCCAGCGACGATCTAATTCTGTCGTGAACAAATTTATTTACTTGACCAATTATTAGATGAATTGCTCCAGCGTCGATAGTTTGATTACTGACATAGCCTTCCGGTGACCAAGTGAATAAGTCTCGCTCGTAGTAATTTTTTGTGAAATTTGATTCAAACCAAATGATCGCGCTGACTTTATTCTTAAATAAATCGTGTGTTGCGCAAAGAAGACTCGAGTAATTTTTCAAATTTATCACCTCAGTGTCGACATAACTACGAAAAATGTTTGGTAAGTAAACATTGTATTCATCCGTGAAACCATCGTCGTATTCTTCATCGAAGCTCGTTACATTTGTTGAAAAATTTTTCATTGAAAGGTCAATTGTTTCATTTTTGATAAGCAAAATCTCACTCAAATTCGATGGCTGCTCATCGGACACCCAAGCAACTTCGATGCCTTTCGCGTACCCATCAATTAGATAAGCGAAAGCAATTATGCTGAGAACTTGTACAAAATTTGAGATAAAAACTGCTCCAGGCTCGCGATATGTTTGTAAAACATATTTCCAGATAAGAATCGAGTAAACAGAAAGTAAATCATGAAAAAAAGTTTGATCATTTGCATTCAATGGTTCTTTGCCACTTTCATTTGCTTCGACACGCACAGCTTCATCCAAAATTGACTTTCTCCTGCTGATGTGAGTACTTAAAACGGTCGATTTTCTCCGTTTCTGCTCTTGAGACAATAGATAAAAGCATTGCTCGAGCGTTTTTGTTCTAAACTTTTGAATTAAACGCATCGGTTGACTTTCGATCAGAATTTGGCCCTTTCGCATAAAGCCAATTACGTGCGCTCGTTTCATTTCTTCGATGTAATGAGTTGTGACAATTATCGTGATGCTTTCTTTTCTCGATAAATCGAATAGCGTGTCCCAGATAATTTTGCAGAGTATAGGATCGACGCCGACGGTTGGCTCGTCTAAAATAAGCAATCGAGGTTTATGTAAAATTGCCACAGCTAACGATAAGCGTCGCTGTTGACCACCACTCATATTCGCGACTAAATGATTTCTTTGAGGCAATTGAAAAAGATTTCGCAACTTGTCGATTTGATCATTGATGAAATGCTTGTCAAGATGATATAAGCGACCGAACAGCATCATAGTTTCTTCAACACTCAAATTACTCTGTAAGCCGATTTCTTGCGGCATATAACCGAGACCGATTCCGGGCACACCGCTTTCTTTAGATCCGGGCTTAAAGCCAAATACGCTCACAAAGCCAGATTCAGGTGCGAGAAGACCAACCACCACTTTGAGAAGTGAGGTTTTACCGCAACCACTTGGACCTAAAAGACCGTAAATCGACGCTTTAGGAACATTCAAATTTACTCCGTTTAGAATGGCGCTCTTTTGAAATCCTTGCTCATAAGAAAGGCAAACGTTTCGTGTGATTACCGCGATATTCGAGCTCTTCGACTTCGAATTTTCACGCTTAATTTTCGAAGTAATCATTTTTCGTTTCGCATTCAACGCATTGAGAGAAAATTTTTAATTGAATAGCTTTTCAAATTGGCTCACTTTTTATATCTTAATCGGCTTTTCCTTCGCTTTTTACATTTTTTTTTCTCTGATTATTTTTGTATGTTCATTTCTTAAATTAAAAGTTTCCCTTTTTCATTTTAAAACTCGTAAATTTAAGCTTTAAGCAAATAAATGTTTCTTTACAAGTGAATCCTTTCTCATAACAAATATTTTACAAGATCAAAAACATAAATTAGCTTTTTAAAATTTTACTCTACAGCTTGTAGAGTAAATAAGCATAAAATTGAAAATTGAAAAAAATTTTGTTTTAAATGCGAAAACTTCATTAAAAAGTAGATAAAAAAATTTGTTTTTTAAAAAGTTGAAAACATTTTTAAAACTTTTTACAGGTACTAAATAGAAATTTAAATTTTAACTTCAGATCAATTGAATATTTAAAATAATCAAATTTTTTGACAGTTTGAAACATAGAAACATTAAGTCACCATTTTGTTAAGCATTAGAACAAAACAGTAAAATTTTTGAAGACAACTTATTGATTGATCATACGAGTTTTCATTAGTTGTACATACCAAGCTCGACATTAAACTTGATTTGTCTTGTATCATCTATTTTACTCCCTATTCCCGTAAATCCGATTTACGTTTATAACATCGAGTTATGAAAATTGAATATTCAAATAAATTTAATTTTTAATCAATTTATTTTGAATTTTCGACCGAAACCATAAGTTAAATATTATAAGTAACTTTGTGACATATCGACATATCAATATTTCATTTTAATGGTAAGATATTGTGAAGAGTTGCATTTTTTATTATATTTTTAAATCGTCATTATATCAGCGAAAAAAAATTTGTGACATCTGTTAAACTAAAAATTAGTTGATGTGCAAATCAATCTATGGTATGAACCGATCATTATTTAAAAAATTTTCAATTAAAATGAATTTGACCTAACCTAACCTAACCTAACCTACATAAAATTTCCTTTTTAATTTGTGAAATTTATTTAAAAATTAAAAACGCATAGAGCGAGAGTAGAAGTGCGACACTCGTCAAGATGCAAGCAAGTGAGAGACACGCGGATAATGCCGAACTCGATGAGATTAAGCAAACACTTAAGTTACGAAAAACGAGAAGATGAAATTCTGATTGCTTCAGCTAGACACTCAAACTAAATTAAAAAAGTTAAATAGATTAAATAAAATAAAAGCGAAAGGATAAAAATTGAAGTTGCTTACTCAACATTAAAGATGAGTTTTTAACAAGAAAAGAATCACTGGGAGCAAAGAATCAAAATTTTCCTTCGAAATTCGTTTTCAAATTTTTACTTTAAAAGGGGTAAATATAGTTTTAAATTTAGTTTATGCGATTATGTTGTCAATGAAGAATCAACTCGATTTTTAAGTTGTTTTTAACAACAAGTTTCTCTTTCCAGAGATGATCGATTTTGAAGTTGTTGGAGATATGAAGAATAATTAGGATTCGCCCACCATTTAAAAAACGATGAAACAAGATCGATCATCTCCGGTTTTGTTCTTTGTGAAAGGCTTGAGGTTATTTACGCTCATTTCATTGCTCTAAACGCTCTAAACTTAAAACCGTTTTTATTTCATTTGTTCTAACTTTTAGATTCGCAAAATGAGGAAAGTATTGACAACTTTAATTATACAAG
The DNA here is from genome assembly GCA_003675995.1 of Dinothrombium tinctorium. Lineage (NCBI taxonomy): Eukaryota > Metazoa > Arthropoda > Arachnida > Trombidiformes > Trombidiidae > Dinothrombium > Dinothrombium tinctorium. The sequence goes on along the minus strand of NCKU01000033.1, from coordinate 63,789 downwards.
AAAAGATAACTTTAAATGATGGTTCATTGTACGTTTTCTACTTTTTTATTTACTCGATAGTTCATTCGATTTACATAATTGGCTTCTCGGCCTCTCTTTTTACCTGCCTCTCATCAAGAGAATTTGAAAATAAATGTTATAAAGCCATGCCTCGATTATTCCACGTTGATTCACTTGTTTTATTATCATAAAAGAATATCGAACCATAATTTTATATTTACGACAAAACTTTTTTAATGACTAATCAAATTTTCCATATCTATTTGTACGCTCAGAATATGTCGTTGATCAATTTCAGGTGACTGCATAATTACGTAATGCTTTGTAGAGTACAAAGTGTATTTTCCCATCATACTTAATGATAGCTAAAAAGCAGCAATAATACAAGGCGCTGGCCAGAATTTGTTAGATTTCTACTTTTTCTCGCATGGTGCGATATGAGCTCATGATTTTGCTTAAAATGATGAAATGATTTCATCGCAGTTTTTCTAACTTATATTTTCGCCTATATGTGGGACAATAAAAATTTATGAACACTTTTTAAGTGAATTTTGATTAGATAAAACTTTTTAAGCACGAACAACTACAAATAATAAAAATTATCTCGTAAAAGGAATCAAAGTGCTAACAATGAATGCTAAGAATTCGATTAAATAACATCTTGACTTAAAAACGATTGTATTATTGTTTGCCATATTTTTGATCAAAGTTTTAATAATAAAAAAAAGGAATTAAATCAAATATTTAGCGAGCAATTAAACGCTAGAAAGTAATTACACATCTTTATTCACAGCTCTTGATTTAAAAGCGTAATGAAAGAGAATCACTTGAAAGTAAAAGCTTGATTAAAAACAACTAATTTACTGTTCATAAGCTTTATACGGATATTAATTAAATAATTATGTGATAAAAAAAATATTACAATGATTTTCATATCCGCTTTCAACACAATGCTGCGATAATGATTCGAATGAGAGCACATTTTAATCTTTCTCATTTGGACGTTTTCGGAAATTTAAAACACGTTTTAACTTTATTTTCATAAAAAAACGACCGCTTTACCGAAAAGTTTTAATCGCTTTTTACTTCAGAAAGCGCGGAAATGGCGAGCTTATTTCGAATGTGACCAACTTTTTTTATTTCGTGCTTGTTTAAAAGTTTTACTTTCGCTCAACTTTTTTGTCCGAAATTAAAATTGTTAAATGCAAGAAAAATGCATTAACAAGCGTAAGAGAGTTGCTGTTCGACGCGTGTTAAAAACAACACAATCAAGAAATTAAAATTAAAAATATATAATTAAAAACAATCGAAAAAATTGAATTGATATTTAAAAGCGACTATGAGAGTATTTAATTTTTTTTCCTTACAAGAAGCATTTAATTAAAATTGTTAAAATCGGAACTTTTCTCAAAAAAGTATATTTAAATTCATTAGTTAATGAGCCTGGGTTAAAAAGGAAGGCTCGAATTTCGATTGAAGAATAAATAATTTAAAAAAAATCTTTTCTCAAATCTCACAATTCGTTTAAACTAGGATTCATCGTTCGTTTTGATTAGTCTTCTCGCTCCTCTTTTGCCCATAGGGCCTTTCGGTTTCTCGAACTTTGATTTTGCGGTATTCTCTTTCGGATGCAATTCGTTGAGAAAAAACTCGATAGTCAACTCGTTAGGATCATCGCACTCTAGTCGTCTGCTTATTTCAATGCCAAACTTCGATTCGTCTTGAATTGCAGTGACCAATGCATTCTTACACGAAGAGTAAAGCATTCGTTCCTTCACAGAGCACGATTCACCCGGCACCGAATAAATAAATATAACACTCTTCGTAAAAACTCCTTCATGAGTGTGTGGATAGAGTAAAATATGATAACGAGCGTTTTTGTTCGATATCTTCTTTGGCATATCGCTAATTTCGAATTCTTTATGATTCTCTTTCGTTTCCAAAGTGATTTCTTCTTTATCCAAATCAATAGCTAAACAAATGTACGAAATAAGGCCATCTTTTAACTCAAACAAAGCGTCCACCAATTCATCGGTGAGAGGAAACTGAAGTCCGGGAAGCGTTCGCGTCGAGTGAATCGAAGAGGAAAGTGCCTCGCTTCTTTTCACCGATTTCAAATCTTGTTCTTTCGCAGTCAATAATTCAACGTTATTCGTTTCAATTTGTTCGTCGTTTTTCTTCTCGTTCTTTATATGATCCAAACTCATCTCTTCTTTATTAGTCGCAAAATAATCGGAAACAATCGAAGCACTGCCGAACGTAGTTTTCAAAGTTGCTTTGGTCGAAGCGTAGAGCATCTTTTGGCGAACGGGACTATCTTCAGGCGACCAACAAATAAGCAACCATTCGTAAAGATTCGAGGAATTGATTGTGTCTAATCGAAAGAGAAGATAACATGGCTGCTTTCCGACCAACATTTCACCGACATAACGCTTGTAATCTTGCTGCCAATTTCCGACGGGTGAACGGTGTTCGCCGAGCGTCAACTGCTCCTCCAAAATACTCACTTTGAAAACTCTCGTTTCGCCGTCAATTTTACAACGTGAAATGAATTGCAACAACTCGTCGTTTGCTTGAATTCCGGTTTGATGCGACATTTCCTTCGCTCGAATGCAGCGGTTAATCGATAACAGTACGCTTCACGCTCTGAAAGTAAAGCCTTTTACGACCCAAATTCAAAAACGACGACGACTTTCACTCGAATTGAACGCTTCGTTTGCGTCCGCTTTGCGTTTCGCCGAAAAAAAACCTGCGATCGATCAACGATTGTCGATTTCGACGGAGAATCGATAATCGCTTTTGAATAGCATTAAAAGGCGCGAAAAACGTTCGGCCATTGAATTGATTCTTGTTTTCAGCGAAAAGCAATTCGAAACGAAGCGTAAAACAAACGCCACGAACCGAAACAAATGATCATCAATTGCGAGGTCAGTTTGGTACCGTTCGGCGTAAAGCCGAGATACAGTCGCGCGAAAGTTGGTCTCGCAGTGAACGATGAGAACAAGACTCGTTGCGTTTACATTGTTGTGATCACCGCTCAAAAGAAAGAGAAATATGAATTCACCGCGAATTGTCGCTTATTTCAATCGGCGATCTCACTCGAAAGACCGAACAAACATTTGTACATACGTAATGCCGATCAATTGTTGCTCAAAACTTTTATGTCTTATTTGCGAACGGTGAAAGACGGAAAGCGAATACCGAATTTGCCGAAACTCGAGGATGTTGAAAATCAGAAATTACAAGCGAACAGTTTGACGATTTCTGGTTATGATTTTGACGTGAAAGAATTCAAGAATAAAGTCTTGACTAAAGTCACTTTCGATAAAACGTATACACTACCAAAAGGATTGTGGACACTACTTTATTTGACTCATTTGGAATTAACCAACTGTCAATTGACTGAAATGCCCGAAAAGCTCGCGAATTTAACCAAATTACGTGTCTTAAATTTGTCCAATAATCATTTAAATGTTTTGGATATTAATTGCTTTTCAAACTTGTCAAATTTAGTCCACCTCAACGTCAGTCATAACGAACTGCCTTATATTCCTCTGGAAATCGCTTCTTTACGAAATTTAATTGCTCTTGATTTCAGTTATAATCAAATAAACTCTCTTCCGTTTACATTAATACGTCTTGTTGATTTGAAGGAATTATTCATCTCCAACAATAATATAAAGTTACTTTCTCGTGGTGTAGTAGTAACTCTGGAAAAACAACTTCGTTTGGTTAAATTTGATATTTCTGGAAACAAAATGAAGAAATTAGAGAAGCCTGGATCTGTAAATTTTAACAATTTTAAATGTTCATTACCTTCGCTTTTTAATATTGCGGCTACTTCTTTATTGCGATCTCTTCGATGTATCCTTTCAATGAGAAAACAACTCCCTAAATCTTTATATACTAACATTGAACTATCTAACGACATTTGCTTTCGATGTTTTAAACCATACTATGCTGGAGACTGCACAATTAGTTGTACAACTTATCAGTCGTTAAGTTTAGCTACTACTATCATCAACGACTCATTTAATGGTCGAAGTTCAGTGATTCCAGTGTTCGTCTCCAAATGCTTCAACTGTTCAAAAGTGAATAAATGTTAAAAAAAGGCAACACATTTTATTTAATTTTCTGCTGGTGTAGTTAGTATTTGTCTTGCAATAAATTCGTTCATCTTATGGGTAACAATGAAAATTATTTAACATTTTCGAATCGCATGAGCCGAATTGTTACGAAGCATTGTTGCATAACAATTTTTAACGTTCGAATTTCCGTTCCAAAAAGACTTTTAGGGTTTTAAAAGTTTTCTATTCCGATTGTGAATTGATTTTTTTTCGCCGAAAATGTCATCGAAAAAGAGCAAGTCGAAGACCAAAACGAATAAGGTTATCGAGCTGTCAAGTGCGAAAATTGGTTTCATCGGAGCGGGACGAATATCGGAGAGCATTGTTCAGGGATTGATCAACTATGGAAAGATCAATCCGAAGCAAATTTATGTTGCTGCTCCAACAGATAAGAATTCAATAAGGATGAAAGAGCTCGGCTGCACTACAACTAAGAGAAACATCGATATATTCGCTCGCCACGACTGCGACATCGTGTTCCTGTGTGTTCACGGAGGGGTGATTCAAAACTGCTACAAAATGGGCGGTCTGCGTCCACATCCGCTGACGGTGAATTACATTCCCAATATGCGACATCCGTTGGTCATATTGTCGCTTATTTCTGGATTCGATTTAAGCCAAATCAAAGCGGTTCTCCTAAACCCAGAACATCCCGACAAATACATTCTCGAGATGCACCGAATAATGATAAATTCAGCTTGTGCGTATGGTTTGGGCGTGTGTGCAGTCGATGTTGAACCAGATTCAAATAAAATATCCGGACCTGTTAGAACTTTGCTGTCGAGCATTGCAAGATTGGAATATGTGCCCGAATCGCAAATGGACGCAGCATGTGCAATTTGTGGAGCTGGACTCGCTTTCGCTTATTATTTCATCAATGCAATGGCAGATGGTGCTTTCAAAATGGGATTGTCGCGACAAATGGCTTTAAAGTTCGCTGCTAAAACGGTGCAATGTGCAGCTCAATCTCTGCTCGAATCGGGAAAGCATCCCGGCGAATTGCGCGACAGTGTTTGCACTCCGAAAGGAGCAGCCATTTACGGTATTCACGTTTTGGATCGAGCTGATTGCGCTTCTGGTATCACTGCAGCTGTCGAAGCTGCACATAGAAGAGCAGAAGAACTTTGCAAATAAGCCTCTGATCCATTTACTCATTCGATTTAAATGTTGAAATGTTTTACTATTTCCATTAAAAGCTTTTAGTTTCGTTCAAATTCTTTCAAACTTATTTCACAATAAAGTCTATGACGAAGAAATGTTAAGTTCAACGTACCATTTAAAAAATTAATTCTGCTTAATTATAAATTCAAGCGGAGTAAAAAGCACGAGTGAAGTAAAAAAGAAACTCAAACAAATTAAAGGTTTCAATGCTAATTCATTCGCTGTCACAAGCTTTTTTGAAAGCAATACAATTCATCTAGCGAAATGTTAAATGTAGAGCACTTGTTGCTTTCAATCATTTCAAACGCTTATTTTTACTCATTTCTTCAATTTTTGAAATCGCGAATAATTCATTTCGCCGAAAAAGTTAGAAAACAATTCAGGTCAAGCCTACATCACTGTTATACTTTGAATTCAACACTTTGTTACTTTCAGTTACTATCGTAACATTTCATTTGTGTTTCATTTTTGTTTTTCAATATGTCAATTGTTAACTCTTTTGCGAATTTTTTTTTTCTGCTTGAAAATGCAATGAAAAAGCGTGATAAACATCGATGTCAATGGTAATTCGATTTGATATCAAAGAAAAATGTGAATAAGCATTCAAACATTTGAACAACTGAATTAACAATGCTTCAAATTCTAATGTTAATAATACGTTTCGCGAGTCGCTTTTTTATATTATTTTTCGATCTCGAAAGTTGCTTTAAGTTTGATCGCAATTTGAATGAATGAAACTTATTTGAGCTCTTGAAACTTGAACTAATAATTTTTTTTTTTTGAGTTTTTACTCTTGATCAAACTTACGATAAGTCGAATTTTGTTAATAGTAATCGTAGTGAATGTAAAGTAAGTTCGCTTTGCTTTTTTTTTAATAACAATATAATCAACGAATTTGTTTTAAATGAATTTCTTTTTATAGTCTCGCTATTCAATGAATTGAATAAATTTTTTTTTGTGAATTTTTGTATTCGCACAATTTTACAATTGCGATGATTTCATCCATTCAAATTCAAAGAACAAAGATAGTTTCTCAACAATCGAACACAACGTGCGTATTATATTTTAAATAGAAATTTTTTCTTTTAATTTTAAATTCAATCGAATTTTGAGCGAGTATTTAGAAAGTTAAATGAAGAGAAAGTGCAAAAGCAGGAAGTTTTTCTTTTGTTTTGCAGACGATGCCTAAAAACTTTATTTTCTCTCATGCACTAATTTGGTGAAATAATAATTTACTCGTTAAAAACGATGTTAATTTAAAAATTTAATTTTTCGTTATTCTCGTTTTAAACTCACCTGCATAAAAAAAAATAATTTAATACATGCACACATACACCTTGTAATTTGGTGTCGCCCATTTTTTATTTATGGCAAATTGTAATATAAGAAACAATTTAAAAAATGAATCGACTGTTGTTTTCTATTAAAACTTAATGAATTATATCGATTCAAGTTGTAAGAATAAGATAATTATTAAGTTTTTTTATTGTATTTTGATCTAAAAATAAGTAATACAATAGCCGGCTTTGATTTTTTAAATTTATAAATTCGGAGAAAATCATCTCGAATGAATTTATGAAGATCGAGCGAGCGAGGGAAAGAAAGAGATAGAGAAGTGAAGAGCTAATTTTGATTTCGGAAATGATCAAATTGTTTTTCACTGTATTTTTAACCTCATATTAATATAATAATCTCGAACACCCGCAGTGATTAAATGTAAATTTAATAATTTATGGTTATAAAGTAGAAAACATAAAAACAACAAGAATAAGAATATGAAGAAGAAGAAGAAGAATTGAATCTCATCTTCTCGAATTCATTCACGTTTTTGTAATCAATTTTAAATCGAGAGTAAAAAAAGTTTCGTTATTTTAATTTACAAAATTTGTGCTATTGAATTCATTGAATTCATTTTCTTTTGTGCATTTAGTTCACACAGTAAAAGAAAGTAAATTTTAGTTGGAACGCGACTGTCAATTTTTCATTTTTGCTTTCTTACTCGATAAACGAGAAAAGAGTTTGTCATGCTTTTCGATTGTATGATTAACTAATTAAGTCGTTTTAAGTCAGAAAAAAAAGTTTTTCATAATTTTTCTGATCTTTTTTTTACTTCACGAATGCTTTCATTTCAACATTAAAACAATTTTTGTTTATCAAATTATGTAAGAAATCTTCTCACTCATTGATGATGCACATTCTTAATTTTAAGTTTATGTTGCTCATCAATTTTTATCATTCACCGCGTATCGAATCAAAATTTAATTTTTTCTTTTCTCACTATTCACTCGTAAATTTAACATTTTTTAAAAATTAAATTTCATAGTTTTCATTACAATTTCATTCTTTGAAAAGAATTTATCTAAACGCGAAAATGTGTTTGTAACATTTTCTACGCTCGATAATAACTTTTGAAATGAAAATTTTCACCTGCTCGCCTTTCTACTTTTCACGATAAAAACGAATTTATTTTTGAAACTTTTCATTTAAACGTTCTCTCGATTAAATTAGCATTTCTTCAATCAAATTTGAGCGAGTGATTAGAATGCACGAAAAATTATTTGACTTCAACTATTTTTCGCTCAAAAGAATTTTTCAAAATAATATTTTATTGACCTCATCAAGAAGAAACAAAACTTCTTCTTTCTTTTTTTACTGCGAGTGTGAAACACGAATTCACAAATTTTTTGGGTGTTGGTCTCATTCTAAAATTTGTAAGAGTTTTGCAATTTTTTTTTCTTCTTCTCCTTCTTTTGACACACCAGAAAGCTTAGAAAATGTTTATCAGCTGTTCTCATCAAAATTCGGCGTCGTTAAAATTTCTGCTACATTTTCAATTGTGAAAGCTTTTTTTTAGTTATCTACCATGAAAGAGAAAAGTGTTAATTTCAAACATTATAATAAAAAATTTTAAATTAAATGAATTTTTAACAGATAGCAAACATTTAGAAAAAAAGAGGACAAAATTAAACGATTTAACTTGATTTGAAATTTGACAAATTTTTGAATTTTTATTTTATTAAAATTTCAATAAAACAAACAACTTCAATGCCGAATTGCTTAATTTGGTTTGTCTTGCTTGCCGAAATTGTAGAACACAGTTTTCAATCGCAATTATTGAAATTAATTGAAATAAGTAAATTTTTCAATTTTAAATTAATGAGAAATTGTACGAAACAAGAAATCCTCGCGAAGGATGTTGAAAGATCATTTTTCTCTCACACACAAACTAAATATTTAAACTGTTAAAAGCGTTTTTAAAAACTCAATACAAACAATCTCAGCCCATTATTCGTGCTCAATTTTCGATTTCTTTGCACTCATTCTTTACTCTCTTCAAATAAAAAAGAAAACGTCAATTGTGAAAAGAAATTTAAAGTAAGAAAGAGAAAAAATTATTTTTAATGACAGTATTTAGCGCTTAAAACAAGCGAAATGCAATTTTGGCTTTCGAGTGAAAAAAAAATTAAAATCAATCGCAAAGTGTAACGCAATGCGATTGAAAAACAAGGTAGAAAGCAAGAGTGAGGGAAGAAAAGTAATTACTTTTAATTAATGATTTAAGAACAAGAAAAAAAAATTAAAGAAATAAACGATGAAAAATTAAGCTTTGCGGTGGTGTTGAGGTTAATTTTTTCTCTCTTTTCTTTTCACGAAAAGTTTTCTCGTGTTCAAAAATGTTGTGATTTCGAGTTTTCTCTTCTCATAATTTCACTTTTTAAAAAAACGTAAATTAATTGCTTGATAAACGAACTTTGATCCTATTTAATTTGCTTTACAATTTCTTTAAGCAATTACAAATAATATTTAATAACATTTTTCACTATTCATCTCATAATTTTTTATTTGTTTCATAAATGCTTCTTAGCATCTGTCATTTAATTGTAGAACAACAGTTTAAATTTTTATTTCGGCAAAAATTTAATTCTAGCTTTTTGTATTTACCTGAAAGCAAAAATTATTTCGCTTTTCTCTCATTGAAAGCCCGAAGCGATAAACGAGCTCCAATTTTTCGTTTCATTTTGTATACGTGAGTGAGCATTTAATGCATTAATCGTTCTCTTCGTTGAATTTCTGCTCGCTCATTTAATTTAAACACTACATACATTTGCTTTCACTGCAATTGAATTGAGAGCGATTATCGAATGACAGTTTGGCGAAGTAGTAAAGCGCTGCACAACTTCACTATCTTGACGTTTCGCTCGAATCGATTGCTTGGAGAGCAGAAATCGAAACCATTGAACAGCTTGAACGAAGCTAAACACTTTACTTGCTTGTGATAATAAGAAATCGAATACGCAGAGATCATTCGGTACATTCGAGCTAAGAAACTCGAGTTTTAATTGAAGTACACCGAGGGTTCCATGGTGTAATGGTTAGCACTCTGGACTTTGAATCCAGCGATCCGAGTTCAAATCTCGGTGGAACCTTGTAATTAAAATTTTTTCGCTTCATAAAACGCGAATTAATCGCATTCAACGATCGTTTTTAAATAAATTTCACTGACAACTTTATCTTAAATTCAAATAATTATTTTCGTGTGAAGAAAATACGCGAAAATTGTGCAACACGCGAAATCAGACTTCGCTTGCATAATAATTTTTATTTATTATCATTTCGCTTTGCTTTAAATTGTCAGCTTATTGTATTTTTAAAATTATCTTAAATTCAATGATCATTTAGGCGTTTTCATTTTAATAAATTGACACAAGAAAACAAAAAGAAAATCGTTTTCTTGATTAATTTGTGAAAATTTAAATTTTTTAGTTTCGTGTGATAAAGGTAAAATATTTGAATTATTTTTGTTGTTTATTGTGCACAAAGTCACTTTTTTCATTCGCACATTTAAATTCTTAATTTTTGTACGCGTTTCTAAGCTAACACCGAGACTTTCGCTGAGTTCGCTGTAGGCGAGTAAAAATTTAAAATTCAGCGAAAAACAAAGAAGAAAAATTGTTAAACTTTGAGACATCTGAAAATGTTCTACATAAATCAACAGTACATAAGTTAAACAGTTTACTTATCTTGTAAATCGCGCTATCGAAATTCACTCAAATGATTCTCGCGTCCTTCGTGTCTGGAAATTATCGAGCGAAAATCACTTTTTAAGTTGTTCTAAAACTTTAAAGCGAAAGCAGCCCGTTAGAGACGAGAAAATGTGAAATTACAGAATCACGAGTTTGAATAAGAAAATTTATCGCTGTTTTATCGCCGTTATTTTCCTTTTAGTAAGAGCGAAAAAGTGTTGCTTAATGTGAACTTGAATAAATTTTGCGCCCAGAGATCAATTTTTGTCTCGATACATTGATCTCATTCGATAGGAAAATTTTGCGAAAAAGAAAAAACGAATTTGCCTTTTTGAAACATTTTATTTGAACGAAATTCAATTTAAAAATTGTTTACTCTTTTTAAAATATAATAAAATTATAGCGTAAAAATTTTGCGTTTGTTGTAAAAGTTGTAATTACTTACGTTTAAAAACTAATCAAAATCAGTACTCAGCTTATCGTTCGCTTTTTTCGATTCGACTATTTTGGTCGATAAAAGCGTTTTCAACATTAAAGTTAATGTTTGAAAAATTATTGAAATCAAGAAATCATTTTTTGAAAAACTTGAAACTGAATGAAAAAATATGAATTGAATAAAGTCGTTTCAATGCTTGCGATTTTATTTACTTTTCGTGACTAAAAGCTTTGCTCGGAAAATTTTTGTCAGTACGTGCGTTTTAGTTATCTGCGTTTAGATAATTGTCCACGCTTTTCACTTTAATTCGTTTGATTTTATTGTTAATACGCTTTTAAAAAATTAAAATTCGCAGATTTTATCAAAATTAGTATTTTCTCGTCGATTTTCTACTGAATTAGTAAAACAAATACTTTTTAATTCTAACTTCTCAAAGCGATTCATTTTTTTTTTAAGTTCCAAGCTAAAATGTGATTGAATTTTATCACTTTTTTGTGATAATAATTGTGATTCAATTTTTTTAAATTGTTGTGTTATCATTTCTGAATATTGTATTTAGCTTATTGTTTCACTTTTATTACTAAACTCTGAACACTATTAGAAATAAATCTTAAAATAAGAATAAAAATTGTTTGATAAGAAAGCCATTTTCTAATGTATTATCGCGACGATTGTTCAGAATCTAAACTGTAAAGGGTTATAGTTTACAGTCGTAAAAGTTCTACGATCTGCAGCAGGCGTTTACTGACTGAACTCACCGTCAAAAAGAAAATTTTATCACAAAATCGAAAGTATTGAAAAGTGAAACAATTCGTTGTTCGTTTTGTATCGTTTCAAATGAGAATTCATTCGAGTCGAGTTCTGATTTTTATCGTTAAGCGAAAAAACTAATTCGACCGCTTGTTTCGATTGTTCTCTAAACTTATAATTACAATTATTAATTAAATAGCCCTTAATTCAGTAGAAAAAACTATTGTCAATAATCTGCAAAAAATTAAGTGTGATTAGTGTTTCGTTTCAAACAGACACCCGATAAGAAAAAAAACTTCGAAACTTATACGAAACAAGAATTTATCTAAATCGACTATCGACTGATTTGAAAATTGAATTTCTTCGAAAAGAATTAAGCGAAAATCGAATTATTTATATGTGTAAGAAGTAAACCATAACAAATTAAAATTTTAAAGTTACTTTCTTTTAAATTTTAAATTAAATTTAAAATGCTTGCATTCGATATCATTAATCATATCTGTGTACTTAGTACACAAATATGAGTTTTCCATAAATCTTAAGCGCAAAAAATTTTTAAAAAACTGTCGTCTTAATGCAGCATGATTAATTTAAAATAACTGAATTACTTTGTACGATCTTATTAGAGTTAAAATTGTACTTACATGAAAAGAAAAATTTTTTAAAGCGACTAAAATGTTTGAATGAAGAGCGCATTTGTTGCAATTGTGCACGCTGCAAATAACTCGACGTAGAATATACTGAATACATACGTTGTACTAAACTTTTTTTGAATGCGATTTTTATTTTTGGCAGGTAAAATGAGCGCTGAAAGCCACTCGAAATCTTTTTTTTTATTCACTTTTGTGATGCGACTTTACGTTGCTTTAAAAATACAAACATCGTCAATATTAATAAAAAACTTATGTTGTCTCTCTTTTCATGTTTGCTTTCAAGCGCTTTTCAGTCATTATTTCATTTCGGTACAAGCAAACTAAACAAACAGAAAAAAAGAGTTTTGAAACTTTTGAAAAGTTGCATTCAAAATGAAATGCTACGAATGTTAAAAAAGGAAAAAATTTTTTTCGACTCGAAAATAATGATCAAACTTTTGTCAGTAAAAGTTTATCTTTAATTTTGGTACATTGCACTGTGAGCTAAGTAATCATGATAATAATAAAATACACAGCTTGACACTAATCGACTTTAGTTTTTAAGTTTTAGTTTAGTTTAATATACATTTTCCTCGAAAGCTTTATTTCGCTCTAATCACAATCGATTTTCGAGTAAAAGCCCTTAATTAAACGATTTTTTTAACGATCGTTAAGAAACTTTAATATTAAAACACACGAATATCGAAATATTTTATCAAAAATCGCTGTCCGCGAATACGGAAATTAATGTTTTTTATATACCCGAAAACAAAATACAATTTAAATCTTCACACTGAACGCAATGAGAAGAAAAAAAAATTTTCCGGCAATAAATTTATTTAAATGTTAAATAATTTCTTAATCAACTTTATTTTATTTTTTTCGCTGGCTACTTCGAACTACTTTCAAACGATTAGTTTTGTCATTTCGGTGAGAAAGATCATTTTTTATATCGACTATAGTAAACACCCGTTAGCGGCACTTTTAGCGAGACGTTGTACTCTTTAAAGAAAACAAACTCGTGAGACATTTTTTAAAAACATAAATTCCCGCAGCACATTTTCACTGAATCTCTTTTCTCTCTCTTTCTCTTACCTCAATCGGCGTTACATTACAAATTGATTTTAGAGAAAAGCTTTAATTGCAAATTAACATTGAGTAATTACATAGTGTAAAAAAAATGTTGCTGTCAAAAATATTTTGTTATTCACTTCTCACCGCGTGCAGCCTACACTTTAAAAGCGGCTTTGATTCGTTGAACCTTTCATATGTAGTGACATAATAAGCGATTCGAGTTTTAATACTTTTTCGCCTTTTTTCGACAACTTATTTCAAAAACTTTTCAAAATTCTGTTTTTAAAAAAATGCGAATTTAATGTTTTTAACGAAAGATTGTTTTGATCGAATTTCTTTTCTCTTTTATTTCTCAATAAAATGTTCAAATTTTTAAGAATTCGTAATTTTTAAAACTCGTATTACATTCTCGTAAATGTTCATTTATATTCTAAGCTATCACTTTGAAGGAAGTGAGTAAAAAAATCTCTTTACGAGAGAAAATTATAGTCAGCGATCAACTTTTAAAAGGAACCAATTGTTTTAAATTCTTTTTTTTTCGTTGCAACATTTATAATCCGCTTCATTAGGCTCGGTGATAAATATCTTACAGCTTTTCAATAGTGAAACGTTCAATTTTTTAAATTTTTTCTGGTTTAAGATAGATAATTTGGGCAGATAAAAATATTTTCCAAATACATCTCGTAATTCTGTATATTGCATTTCGCGAATGCAAAAGTGAAACGCGTTTAATTAATAATTGCAGCTTTTACTAACGATATTTGGTTGATTGAGAAAGCAAATTTTGAAAGGATAATTATTCAAAATTTGAGGTAACGGTAAAAAGTTTGCGGTAGCAATTTTTTTTCTTCCTATATTCAGTTAGTTAGTATTCAACATTATTTTGTAACTGTCAAGCGTACTTACGAACAAGGTGAAAACACCAGCAGTGAGTCTTGTTGAATTCATTTTTTCTCATCTCTTTTGACAAATGTTCCTTAAGATAACAGCGATAGGATGCGATAAACGTTTGAGCATCTCATTTTAGAGTTTAAATGCGAAATTAAATACTCGAAGGCTAAAAATAAAGCTTTAAAATTTTAATTCATAATAATCTCCGCTTACTTATCAAGATAGTTTTGCTTTCTATTTTATAATCGTACAAAACTCTTTTATAATGAGTTCTTAACGAGGTTTTTACTTCTTTACTCAACAACTAATGTTAGCTTTGCTTGAACTCAATTACTTTGTGTATGTTTTTCTTTTAAATATAGAAATGCATTAAATGAAGCAAAATGAATCGACTAAGCAAACAAGCAAAGTGCACAATTTAAACCTTAATTAGTTTTAAATTCGCTCGAATTTGTTGAGCAATAAATTTAAAATAAATAAAAATTTAAATTAAATTCACACTAAAGTGTAAAGTTTATCAACATCTCAACGATAAGAATTTTTCAACACTTGTCACTCTCGATTCACGCAAAGCAAATAATGTGTCAATTTAGTTAAATGATTTAAGAAGAAAAAAAAACTTTCTACCTTCATATTCATATTTACTAATTTTATAGAACATTGGTAACCATTTTTTCGCCCACCACCATTCTAGCCTAAGGTTAAAGAACAAAATTATTTCATCGCAAATGGTTCTTTGGGTTCTTTATTGAATTCAAGGAGAGCGAGTGAAATGTTAAAATTTGGATCAAATTGCCTATTAAATGGTGAAACAATTTATTTTTCATTTTTATAAACTTATTGCTTACTCATAAGCGATACACTAAAAGACATTAGCAATGTTACTTTTAAGACTAACGAGTATTTAAAAAATGAATTATTAAGCGAAATTAAACGTTTAATATTTCAATTAATTTTATCAATAACAAATTCAAGTATGAAGTTTAAACGCTGGTTGACAAACTGTTTTAATTTTTAATTTGTTTAAAAAAGCGACATTCGCATCGATTAACCCTGAGCTTTTCACATGATAATTTCATTATTTTACTTTTCTCTATAAAATTTCTCACTGTAAAAAAAATTCTAATTTCAAGGCACACATTTGATGAATACCAGCAAATTATAACTTTTTCAATGCGCCATGTTACATCGATATCATTGTAACTTTTGAGAACAAGGATAATTCGAAATGCGAAGCTAAATGTAATTAGCGAATATTTCGGAATATTTTCGGTTCCTTTAAAGTGGAAAAAAGAACTTTTTTTGAATTTCAAGCGTAGATAAAAAGAAAATTTTTTGATATAAAAATTCATTTGTGTTTTAAACAAACGAAAAAAGCGGAGAAGAGATTAACAATGGAGGAAGAGAAAAGAAGCGGGTGAAGGTTGTTGGTGTGAGACTTTGAAGCAAAGCTAATCTCGAATTATAATCTCGCTACTTTGTATGAAAAATTATCCGTATCACAAAACCGCTTCGCCGCACCTCAATTTCTTTTTCGTAATAATTTTTTTAAATTTTGTGTGAAAAGAAATTATCTAATTGATTGTCAATTTTTCTGTATAAATGTAAATTTTTTATTTTTTTCAAAATAAAAAAATTTTATCGTTTCTAACTTATTAATGATTACAAAACTCTTTCGATACGCGCAATGTACTTAATCTAATCGTTACTTCCGTGAATTTCACTAGCTTCAACTAGCTACCCTTAGAAAAAGAAGAAAAGCGAAAATATTAAATCGGAAATTTTCAAATTTTAAATTTTCATTTTTCTTTTTCTTGAATTGAATTGAGTCGAATTAAATTTGAATAAAATAAATACAAAACTCACGAAATGCATTCTGCGCGTGAAAATATGTATCGGTCAAGTAAATGTGTCCTAAATTTTTAAATTCTAAAATAAAATACAATTTCGAAAATGAAAATAAGAAAAGAATTCATTTGAAATAAAAACAGTGGCGCAACAATTTTCTCGTCTAGCTGTGAATGAAAAAATAAGTGAGCAATTTTTTTTTAAATCTCAATAAATTTAAAATGCGCAATTAATTTTAATAAAGGTTAGCTTAAGAATTGACACACACACACACGTGTGAAATTGATTCCATTGTGAAAGTGAAATTTTTAAAGGTGGAGTTTCATTCTTTTCTTTTACTTTCGCTCTTTTAAATATTCACTGCCATTGTTTTAATTGCGAAGCGAATCGAATTAAAAGCGACAATTAATTTTGAAAATGCAACAAAGCCTCGAAACAAGAGCGGCACGCCGGTCGCACGTTTTCAAATGTCACACAATTGAAAAGAGAAAGCAACAACAAAAGTGAAAGTCAAAATTGTGATTGATCTATCGCGATTGTGTTATCGTTCGGTGTGCCACGCGAATGAGAAAATTTTTATTTGCCAACAAAAATTTAGTCGAAATAAAAATTCTCTTCTTGAAATATGAGAAAACGAACTTTAGAAAAAAGAGTTCAATATGTCACTCGCTACTTTAAAGTCTGAAGGTGTTCGCGATAGAAAAGAGAAGAGAAAAAAAAGTGAAATCGTTTTTATCTCACTGGCTCACTTGTTATGCTCAATGAAAATTTCGCAAACTCGCGAGCGATCTTTTCGGCTGATTACATTCTGTACGCAGATGAAATAAACCCACGAAGCGGTTCGCTTTTAAACTTCGACCTGAAATTTTATTACATCAATAATTCATTTTCAAAATTTATTAACTTTTTTTCGCATTAATTACATTACTCGATTCAAAATATTGATTATTAATTTTCAAAAAAAAAATTCTCATAAAATGCAACAAAAACAGCACGCGAATGTTTGCTCATCCTCGCTGCTTATTATTTTTCGCTCACTGAATTTGCGATGTTATTTTTGAAAATTGAATTTTTATTTCAATGAAATGATTTAAAGGGAAATCTGAAAATGATTAAATAATCATAAGCAATTTGTATACTTCTGTCGAATTCATAAAATTGATGATTTTGTTTGTTTACTTTTTTCTCTCTCTCACTGAACTTATTTAATATTTATATTGCATTTCATTTTATTTAAAAAGAAAACGTGAAGAAAATAAAATTCTCGTCAAAATAATCGTAAATTATTTTTGTAATCTTGAATAGGTAAGTAAATGCATTCATTCGGTGTATTACGTAATTTGTTTTTTACGTTCAGTTGAAAAAAAGAGAACTTGTAAGATAAAAAAATTTAATTACCTGTGATTGGGAACATTTTTAAATATAGTAGCCAATTTACTTTTTTAAAATACGCTTTTTTGCTTTCTTTCGATTCGAGAAGAAAATCATTTTTTAAAATTTTAAAAGTGTTCACATCGATTGCTTAAACGAATGTCCGAGAAAATTTTTTTCTAATCTTTATTTGATGTTGTGTTTCTGAAGCGGAAAAACAAAGCGTGAAACGCTCAATTGATTTTCGCTCATTTTAAAAGCTTGCGGATAAATAAACAAATAAAAGCCGATTTCGAAGTCAGGTTACATGCATTTCACTCTAGTTCTGAATCGCTTGCATAAAATTTTCAATCTTTTAATTCGAACAATCGATCAATTCGAGCAATTTTGTTTCGTTTTAACGTTTTGTGTTATCTGTAATTGAAATCGAGTTGATTCGCTGATTGTTAAGAATGTGAAATCATAACGAAAGTGAAGAAGAAGAACAAATCTCTGCGCCACGAGCATGTTGATTAAGATGATGTAATTAAATTTGCTAAGCTTTTATAAAGATGAGTGAAGGAAAGAAAAGCGAAAGGTGTAATCATCATCTTGTAAGCCGCAAAAGAAATTCGTGATCTCAAGTGATGAAGAACAAGAAGAAGTTAAAGTTCACGCAGCGTGTAGTAGAAGAAGAAGAAAAATTTAAGCGTCGCATTTTCAATTTTGATTTATATTTACGTATAAAATATAATAAAAGATGCAAAAATTAGTTTAAGGATTGTTGTTAAGCTTGCTTTGCTTCAAATTAAATGTGGGGAAAGAGATCAAGATTTTTGAAGGAGAGAGAGAGCGAGAGAGCGAGAGAGCGAGAGAACTTTCGGTGCTGCCGAAGAGGGCGAATTTTTTTCTTCTTGCTGCCAGCTTCTCTCTCTTTCTCTCTCTCCTTCTCTCTCTTTTGAAGTCGCGAAAATCAGGTTTCGCGAAAATATATTTTAAAAAGTAAGAAAAAATTTGCACAGAGAGAGAAAACGTTTCTTATTTATATGAAAGTCATTCTTAATAGCCATTCACTCGTTGATTCGCTGTTTCGCCGCTCGAGTGTAGAAAACTTTTTTTCAATTTGTTAGTTTTATTTCTAAAAAGATTGAATATAAACGAATATAAAACTTCCACTGTATTCGCCTTTAAACATTTGCGAAAGTTTTCTTTGTGTAAGTTTGAGTAGTGACCATTATCATTATCATTATTCAAAGCAAAAAACTTTTCTTCTACAACTTCACTTCGCTTCGTTTTATTTGCGTGTCTCTTATTCTAAAGAAAAATTTTCATTCTTCTAGCCAAAGTCTATTTTTACTAACGACTTTATTGTGTTTTTTATTTTCTGTGATTAAATTAAAAAACCTTCGACTTTTTTAGGATTGTTCTTTGGTTTTCTCAACAACAACAACAACAACAACAAAACGCATTTTCGATTATTGTTTAATGTGAAAATTTTTATGGCGAAACGTGAATTCGAACTCATAGTTTTGCCAACTTAAATGTTGTTATTCACTTACTACTACTGATTAATAAATCGGATTAATGAAACAAGTGCGAAAATATTTTGGTCTACAACAACAACGACAGCAGCAGTAGCAGCAACGACAACTATAACCACAAAAACAATGAGAATTCAAAAAATTTTTGTCAAATTTTTACCTCTCATCATTTCACTCGTACTCTTCGCAAAAGGTAAGAGACACGCAATTGATGTCAAATCGTTGAGAATCGTTAATTGAAATGAAAAAAATTTTTATTAAATACTCGTCTAAAAAGTTAATGACACTTCTGAGGAATTTGAAAAAATATTTGCTTCACGTTTACGCATAAGCAATTATCACCTTCAACAACATAAGCGTTTTGATATATTTTTTCACTCTTCGTAGTTAAAATAACGCAATTCGTTTGCTATTTACTCAAAATTCATTTCGTTTCTACTTCGATCTGACCTCGTTTAATTACAAAAAATGAATTTATAACGTATTAACTTGCAAACTATATGAAAAAAGTCGTCTGTTCTTTTCAGTTTTATTTTTCTAAATTTTTGCTCAGCTTTTTTATAATGAAGTCATTGAAATTTTACACGTTTTCGATTTTTCTTTTTCTTCGCGGTACCTCGAGAACATTTGAATTTTTAAATCAACGCGAGGTAGCGAAAAATTAAAATATAAACTCGAAACAATGAGCCATTTGCAACATTATTTATGTATAAACATTCATACATTCAAATCTCACGTTTTACAAATATTTATCGTTTAAAAAATTTTTTTATTATACGCTATAGAAAGATAAAATATTTGTTCTCTTTGCTTTCATATCCGAAAATATAAAAATTAGCATTTTAGATCTGTTTAATCTACAATTCTTGTGTATAAAACACTCCCTCTAGCAAAAATAATCATAAATCTCGGTGCATAAATTCAAATAGTATTGACTATAAAATTCGCGCATTATTTTTTATTTTAAAAATTTGACTCTTTTCAAAAATAATAATAAAAAAAAGTAAAAATTTGGCAAAATTCAAAGTATTGCAATTCTTTTTAATAACCTCATAAAAATAAAATCGAATTACTTTGTTCGACTTATAATTTATATGCAGAAAATTTTTTTTTTATTTTTTCTCTCACACACTGCCCTTATTTATCGGCTAGCAAATCATTACTATTTCCCTAACTAAAAAATTTTTTTCTTTTGATTTTGAATGAAAAAGTTTTTTGTGTGTTTGTGTGTGTGTAAAATGTATCGAAAGTGAAAATCGTATTTAAAAGCATAATCTGGCGTGAAATGAAAAAATATTAAATTCCTTGCTTTTCGGGTCAGTATTCAACATTATACATAAAATCGATAAATATTCTAATTCTTCGAATTAAAAAAAAAATTGCGTGCGTCTTTCTCTCTCTAACAAGGACACACTTTCATTGACAGTAGTTCGACAATTCACAAGAGTTTCAAACGTAATTTAAACTAAATACACTTAATGTCTCAATGTTGATTTCCTGTAGTTTCACTTCTTAAAGATTCGTCGAAAGTCTTGTTTTTTTGACATAAATTTTAAACGTAAACACACGCAAAATTTTTCGACAAAAAAACGCGATTTACAAAATTTAAAAATGTTTTAAGTATTTGTTGACAGTAATAACGAGCCGAAAATCGCTGTTTATCTTAGCTGAAAACAAAACAATTATTTAAACTGTTGATTTATTGTTTTTTAAAAAGCGAAGCCGTCAATTATTTATGAAAAAAATAAGAAATAAACAAACTTATTGAAACTTATTCTTCTTGAAAATTATTTTCTGTATTGAGGTGTAAATACATAGAGAAGTGTGCCATAAAAAACTCAAACAATGTGAAAAAACTAAAAACTGAAGCTCGTTATTACGCCTTCTTATTTGAATTACGCGTTGAGATCAAGGAAATTTTGTGAATAGTGTCTTATTAAAAAGAATTTTAATCCTTTTTAAATTATTTTTTAAAATCGATTAAATAACCGTTAAATTTAAGCGATTTAGCTTAATCACTTATTTCGCTTTCTTTTATCTATTATGCATCATTAAATGTGCCAGCTTTTGTGGTCAATAACATTTTCTCAAACAATCGATCAATCGATAAAAATTTTCATTTCCTTTAAGTGTTTCTGAAGCATTTTTTTATCTTTTTTCACTTTTTCAGTAATTACCGCAATTGTAAACAATACAACAACAAATACGCCGAAACTAAGAAATGAAACAACAACTACGATTGTGGCCACAATAAGAGCAGTTTTATATGGACAGGTAAGTGAAAAAAATATTTTTAAACTTTTTTTCCCGGTTGAAATCATAGATAAGCATATCGCATTCTATGTTTAACATTGACGTTTTGACTCTAAATGTTCAAAATATTTGAAAAATTGAATGCAAGAATCGATTATTCTAGCCTTAAGCTGTGTTTACAAATGACGATAAATTAATATATTCACCGTAACTCAACCAAGTTGTGTATTTTACTTTTACTCAATCGAAAACATAACTTCAGCTCGATTATTACTGATATTATCGATAAAGTAACCCAGAGAGAAAGGGAGAAAAAAAATGAAAATTTTCCTTGAATTCAATTTACGCAATCGAAATACTTCCATAAATAAATTGCTTAAATTCACAGAAAAGGCGAAAAAAATTTGCTGCTCCAAAAAAATTTTTTCCTCTCGATCGCTTAAAGCTTTATTTTTGATGAACTCTTTTTGTGACTTCGCTTGTTTAGAAAGATGGTTGAAGACAAAATGCTAATACGCGTTTATTTGTTGCACTTTAATTTTTTTATTTACGTCTATCAAACAGTAATGACCTGCAAATGTGTTTGTAAATATATCATTAGGTTAAGTAAGCTTTGAAAAGAAGCGAAGCTTAATTTACTTTTCTAATTATTTTCAATATTTAGCAAGAAAAAAATTATCTTTTCTCTCATGGCTTAATGTTTGAAATGAATTAAGCTTAAATGTTTTCTATTTCACTTCTTTTTTTGTAAATAAAAAAAATTAAAATGTGCGCAAAACTAGGCGAAAATTAAAATAAAAAAGCTTGAGAATAATTTGAATTTAGAATAAATTTCGATATGCATAAAAAATTTATTTTTGCGGTGGTTTTAAAAAAAGTCTAAAAATATAATTTAACAACTAAATATACAAAGTTTTGTTTTGTTTTGTTATGTAAAGTTGAGAAAAAACTTTTCTTTTATTCACTTTAATTCAAACAATTTTCATTCATTTTATTTAATAATGTTTGTAATTTAAAAGCTAAACAAGTTTCGTGCGGATTAATTAAATCGCGATTTAAATTTATACAATTTTTGTAGCAGATGAATTAACAGAGTGCGCAAGATACGAAGAAGTTGCGTTAATTTCGAGAAGAAGATAGAGGAAATAAAACTTTTCCGTTCATTATTCTTTCACTTGAGAAAAAAGTGTTGTTATTTGCATTTTTAATTCAATGATTATATGAAATCATTGATTCACTTCAAATCGAGAGAGAAAAATGCGATTAAGGTTGAGAGTAGATAGTTTAATTTTAATTTTTAAATTTTGTAATGAAAAATTAATTTTTGTTGCCTCATCTTTAGATGTACGATTTATACAAATTTCGCTTTTCTCTCGAATTTAGGTCGCCAATTTCGGTCTGCTCATATCTTTGCATTTATTTTATAAAAATCTTTTTTTAATCCAAAAAGCGTCGTCAGATATGTTCACACAGCTAGGAAACATTTGCTTCAAAATTGAAAGCAACAAATTTTTATCTCTAATTCAATAAAATAGCAAAGGTGGAATAAATTTTCAATTTTGCAAGAGTTAACTTCATGAAAATTATAGAGTTCAAAGTCTTATCTCATTCAGCTCGTAAGTAAATTAAAATTAGGGCTGGTTTCAATTAAATTTAAAATAAAAAGCAGCGAGCGATTTTATTTTATTTTTATTCAATTTTTTATTATTATTATAATAATCCTTGTAAAATAATTTAATTTCGTTATTGTTCTAAATTTGTGATAAAAAAAAAATAACAACATTCCAATGTTTATGAAAATAAAAATTATTCTCAAGTAGAAAAAAGTAATTCACTTGAATTTTTTGCGTTGGAGTTTTCTTGCTTTGTATCTACACTTTTAGAAAAAGTTTTGCATAAATGTTTATTTTTTAAAAAACTTTTATTTTTCATTTAAATGAAAAAACGAAACGCTTGCGAAATGGTCTGCTTTTCGAGCAAAGGAGTGGCTTTGGTTACTCAGTTAAAAATTGATAGCAAGGGTCGACTATCTATCATTTCTCGGCTAAAAGAAATTAAAATTGCCTCGAAGCTAAGCGACGCAAAAGGGTTCACAGTACATTTTGTGTGTTTGCGGTTTGAAAGCAGGTGGAAATCGGCTTGATTTCATCGAAAACGAGCGAAAAACTTGAAGCTCTCGCCTTGTTTTTCTAGATCACTCCTCACCTTTTCTGATCGATTTACGCTATTAAACAAGAAAAAATATTCACATTCTGTTCGCTCACCGACAAAAAACAGCAATTGACAATTGTCAATTGTGAAATTTGACGAAATGCAAATAGTTTATTGTTTCATTGAAATAGAAAGCTTTAAAAAAAATTTCACCCTTTTCTTCTTTGAAGAGAAGAGAAAATTAGAATTCAAAACAAAAGCAAATCAAACAATGTTTAGTATTTAAAAACAATGCTTTTCATTTTAACTTCACTCTTTTTTTATGAATATTAAAAAACTAAGAGCAAAAGATAGAAGCTACAAAAAGGACGTTGCTTTTTTGTTATTGTTGTTGTTGAGCGGCGAGAGTAAATAAATTGCAGCTTTTAAAATGGGTGTGGAGTGAGAAAAGAGAAAGAAGAGAGAAAAACGAGAGAGCGAAAGAGAGAGAGAGAGAGAGAACAAGATAAAAAAAAGTTTTTCTAATCAGTGTCAAGGAAAATAAAAACAGCAAAAGGTGTGTGTGTGTGTGTGTGCATTAATCGTCCTCGTCGCACTCAGAGAAACTCCTCACGCAATCACTCGGTTCGGTCCAGTGTTGACCTTTGCGAACAATTAATCAAAAAAGTAAATGGTGGACGATTTTTACTGTTTAAGCATTTTAACGCTGTTCAAAGCGACCGGCTTATGAAAAAATGTGTGAAGAATATTTCAAATATTTGCTCATTATAAGAAGACGTGAGTGAAAATGATGTCGCCGTTGCAATCAATTTTTTTAAACAAACAAAAAATCAATCTTTCGATGTGCATTTAAACTGCTCAAATGCTACGCTCGCATTAATAATGTTTACAACTCATCGAAACCTAAATTCCAGTGAGCATCTGAGCGATTATTATTGTCTCAAAGCTATTCGTAAAGCACACGATCGAGGTTATTGGCTTCTTTTGTAGTAACCGAAAATTTTAATGTAAAAAAGACAAACAAAATAATTTCAGCGAGTAATTTAGCTACGCATGCAAATTTTATTGATATTTTCCTAAAATGCAAATCATTTTTTTCGAAGCACTACTGCCATAATTTCAAGCATTGTACAGAGGTTAACAGTATTACCGACGAAAATTCACTTTTTTTTCGATTACTGGCAATTATTGTCTAGGTTACAAATTAAAATGAAAATAATATTTAAATGAATATACGCTAATCAAATTACAACAGCGTTTAACCGCATTCACTCTATTCACAGTGGGCCAAACGTGACACTCAAATGAATATTTCAAAGCACAAAGTTTATAAATTTTAATTATTTTTTTAAAACAAAAAAATTCGCTTTTTTTCGTTTCATTCTCGCTCATCATTTCAATGTGAGCTCACGTTTTTTACTTTAACCAATTTTCTTTTACAGTTTAGAACGATCATTTAATAATTTAAATCGAGAAAAAACTTTCATTTCGTTGCTTTAAACTTTACTGCCGTTCTCAAAAAATTATATTTTACAGTTACAAATAAAAAATCAAAATCAAATTACACGTTAGAAAAATCTTGAAAATGATTATCGGTTAAGATGAGATTTTATTATCTTTCTCGGGTGATTATTTTCAATCAAAAATTGTAATCTAGAGAAAAACCGCTGCCGTTTAAAGTGTTTTCGAAACGGTTAAACGTTTATTATGTGTGTGCAATGATACTTTTGATGATTTGAAGATTTTTTAGAATTTGTGAATTCACTAAACTCACTGAGATTGGCTATTAATAATTAATAAAATGCGAAATCGTGCGAAATGCTTCTTCTGTTTAAAAATCGTGACTAAATTAGCGCTTTAACTCGATAAAATTTGCTTCACTTTTTTTTCTTCTTCTTAAATGTTTAGTTTGGCTATTTAAAAATAATTATTATAATTTATGTTCTTGTTGGTGTTGTTGTTGTTGTTGTTGTTTTAAGCCGGAAGACCAAAATTAACTCCCTTAAAATCATTTGAAAACATTTTTTGCCTGTTGTCATATATCGCAATCTACGTGAAGTAAAAAATTTTTTAATGAAATTTCTAGAGTGCAATAAAGAAAATTATTTAAATTTAAATCAAAACAAAATTAAAATTTTCATTCACTTCTATTCTAATTTAAATTACAAAAAAAATTAAGTCGAAAAAATATTTAAATTTGGTACACTAAACGCTGTTATTCGTAAATTTTCGATGCATGCGATTTTCTCTTAAATTGCGACAGAATATTGGCCTAAAAAATTGCGGCTAATTTTCTAGTCAGAACATATAAAAATAAAAAACCAAAACAATGCTTTAACCGTAATTAAATGCTTTTATTTAATGAGTTTTAAAAATGCATTCGCACTATCTGCTCAGCAATCAAAATTTATTGTTTGTTCTTTCTTAAGCGAGTGAGAAAACGTATTTAAAATATTATTACATCGTAATAGCGTAGAAAACTTTTATTTTTATCACAAAAAAATAAAATAAAAATTTTATCTTTTGAAAAAAAGAACTAAAATTTCCGCTTTGATCTCTTTTAAATTAGGATGAAAGTAAACGATCATCAATCAGCAAACTTCCTTCGTTCATTGCGCTTCCTACTGAGAACGCAGCGGAAGAAGCGAGTGAATACAAAGCTGAGAAAGTGATCACGAGTAATGAAAAAAATTCATCGAATCTATTCGATCCGCTGGATCCGTTTTCGAAATATAAAAAACTTTCTTCGAACACGAAGAAGCGCATGAAAAAATTGCCAATTCGTCCGCCAAAATTGAAGCCAACGATGAAGCCATACACGCGAACGTCGAAATTAGCGTACGCTTCTTACGTGAAAGTTAGAGGAACTAATCTCAAGCATTTTGTTGAGTTAGATTCACGCAATTTTACTCAAGTAGTAAGTGAAATTTTTAAATTTTTATACAAAACAACTAATTAAACAAACAAAAAATTAAATTTTAAATGCGTAGCGAATATTTTCGTGACTTATTTATAAATTTTCTTTAAATTTAAATTAAATTTCTTCTTTAAAGCCAGCCGCTTTCCCTCGCACGTTGGACATTTTCGACATATCGTCGTCCGAAAACAAAGTGTCGATATTGGTGCACGACGAGAGTAAGCAAATGAAAGATGAAAAAATGCGCAAAATTTACAGCAAAGAAGCGAGTAAAAACGCGACGATTCCGGAATTCGGAACTCGTACCATTCCTAAACTTTTACTGCCAAAACCGTTGCGACCGGCGATGTATTCGTTGGACGGATTCATACCGAAGCCAAATTTGCAGCGAATTACGACCACAACCACCGCGATACCGAAAACGAGTAAATTTCGCAAGTACATCACCAAAACGAAATCGACCACAGCGAAGCCGGACGAGCTCAGTCGCCGTAAAAAAGTAATGAAAAAAATTTATTAAATTCATTTTCGGCACTTTTAGCTGATAAAGTTTCTTCTTCTTTTTTCTGCTTTCTCAATTTGAAATTTTAATTAAAAATCTATTTATTTCTACAAAAAATCAATTAAGTAACTAGTGGCATAGAAAGATTGAATTAAGCAGGGTTTTCTATTTCTCAATTTTCTCATGAGCGTAGCGGGAAAATCATCGAATTTTCTCGGTCCTTCACACACACACAAGAAACTTGAACTTTTTTCTCAAATTTAGCAAACCAAAAAAAATTAAAAAAAATTTTTTAATTTCTTCCTTTTCTAGCCGTTAACTGCTTTTCTTTTGAAAATATGTAAAACAAATTGACATATTTAAAAACGAGCCGCTTTCGCTTATCCATTTTACGCTAAGCACATTTTATTTGCAAAAGTAATTCAGAAACGTAATATTACGTTTCAATATTCATCATATTAAATTTTATTTCTCTCTCTTTGACTCTCTTTAATTTTCTTTCTCACAACATTAGAAGAACAAACATTTAGAAAAGTTTGTACAGTTTGAATGTTTCCGCAATTTTTTTTTCTCTCTACATTAGCAAATGAAGAGAAAAAGCTGCACAGTGAGAATATTATTCTAAACATCCGGATCAAACTTATCAAAAGAAGTTGTTTTTTTTCTGATGAATTGACAAGAATTGTTACACAAAAGCTAACAATAGAAATGATTGAACGTTGCGATACTCTGAATTTATTTTTTGAAATTCATATTTTGCTTAGAAAACGTTTGCTTTTGTTTGAAGAGAATGAACCGTAGATTTGTGATTTAATTTTGCTCATTGAAAATTTTCAACGCTTTTTTATTCAGTTTCAAATGTAAATTTAGACTATTTATCATTTTCGTTTCTCGTTACTAAACTAGTTTACAAAATTGTTTTCATTATTCACCCAATTCACAAATTTTTTTTATTTATTTAAATTCACTTTTCGTTTATTTCGCTCGCTTTTCATGTCATTTTCAAGAACAGCTTTTGTTAATTTAATTGAGTGCTGAGTGTTTTTTGTATTCAACTCTTTCTAAACACTTAATCGATCAGCGAAAATCGCTTAACAAGGAGAAATTGCGTGAAATCGATTTCAGTTTTTTAAAGATCATTTTGCATACTGTAAATTGAAAACGTGCGCTTTAAGAAAACGAGTTTAATCACATTTTCTCAGCTGTTGAAAAATTATCTCAATATTTAAAAGAGGTTAATTAATGAAAAACTTTATTTTAGTCATGTTTTTAAGAAATGAGAATTTCTCTCGATTCGTACTACGGCGCATTGCTACGAACTTCGCTTCTTCCATCTGTCGATTGCGTTTTAAACATTTTTCAGTTGAGATAAAAAACTCTAGAGGGCAGAGTGTTCGCTACTTGCAGCGAAGTGGTTCAATCGATAATTTAAATTTTTTTTTAAAAAAATTTTTAGTAAAAATTATTTAAATTGCATCAAATAAATTACATTAGAAAATGAGTTTAATTTTGCCTATAAATATGTAAATCTCGCTTCGAGCAGAAAAGCAATCGATCAAAATTCAAAAGTTTGAATAATTTTATCTCATTAGCGTCGAACTAGCGTAAAACATAATTAGAAATCGGAAATTTAATTAAACTTTGTGTTTGTGAATAGAAAACGAGGCAGGAAAGTGTGTTAAATAGCCAATGGCCAGTAATCAATCATTGGTCGAGAAGAAAAAGCAAATAATGCTGCAAGGTGATTAAATATTGAACAGCGGAGTGAAATGCATTGAATTATTCCTCTATGAAAATTGTAGTCATTCATAAAATTAATGTTTGCAACAGAAAAGAAAGAAGAAAATAGAAAAACCAAATTGTTCATAGCTTTAGAATTGAATGAGTAAACGAAAAACGGAAATTAGTTTTCTCGTAAAGATTGTATTCAAACAAAAGCGCAGCGCTTTTTTTATTAGTTTCATGAATGGCTTCACTATTTTTACAAAGCTGTACGGATGAATATGTAGCTATACATCCTAAAAGAATGTTATTTAGCAATTAAATGTCGTTCACTGTGAAATTTATTCATGATGCTTAGGGTCGTCAGCATCTCCTTTTTATTTCTTTTCTTTTCTTCCAGTTGTTGTAATTCGGTTTCTAAACACTTTAAGCAATGTGAAACATTCGCTTTGAATTAAGCAAAAGTTTTTTTTATCTACTTTAGAAAGCTAAAATTTCACTCGAACAGAAAAGAAAAAAGAAAAGCAATTATAGCGGATATATTATATTCAAAAAAGTGTCCTAAATTTGCGCAAAAATTTGGGTGAAAAATGAAAAATTGACGTTATTGAAATTTTTTAAATCGAGTTTTTTTTTCTTTTTCTCTTTATTTTTTTTTCTTCTCGACTGTAAGGCACAAAAATTACACACACACATACACAGTAATCAAACATCGTACTGAAAAGAAACGTGTTACGCGTTTGAATTTTAAAGTAAGAAAAAAGTTTTAAACTCTAATCCAGTCTCAAAGCGATGCTCGATTTTACGCATTATCTTAGATTGAATCGCTCTTTCGTATTCGTGAAAGTTGTTCAAAGAAGAAAAAAATTAACTTTAAAAGCTGTAGTTCTATTACAAATATTATCATTATTATTTTCACAGTTAGTTTGTGCATTTGAAAGCTTTGAAAACAGTAGATTTTCGATCTGTTTTTACTGTAAAAATATCGAAGTTGAGCAAACAGAATCACAATAAAAGTTTTCTTTTTCATCTTCGTTTTGTTTGACGTTTAAATCAAGCCAAAAAATGATTTTTGAATGTGTTTAAATTAAAAAAAAAAAAAAACGAGAGAAGAGGAGAGAGAGCAGATCACTCTTATTTCAACAAACGTTTTAATTAATCTGTCAAGAAATGAAGTTTTTTTTTGCTTTTCACGCGTAATCTTCAACACAAAAGAATGTGAAATTCGCAAAAATGAATGAATTTAATTTTTCTTTTATCGCAATGAAAAATGTTAACCTGTTATTCCATTAAAAAGTTGTGTTAGATAAAAAGAAGCAGCAGCGATATAAAATGTGTGTAAGCATTCAAGTGTATAGTACATACAGGAGAGAGAGAAAGAGACGAAATACTCAAATTTTAATGTTTTTCTGAGCGAAATTCGCTATTTTCTTCATTTTTTCGATTTGCTAAAATGATATTGAATTTGTCACTCACACACACGCACATACTTTTTTTAGAACAGTTTGAGTCCATGTTTGGGAAAGTAGTGTTCGCGATAAAATCGCAGAAAAAAAAGTTTTGCTAAACACGACAATAATTCACCAATTCAATTCGTTGCTCTTTTAAACTTTCAAAAAAATTAGTTTTTTGATCCATTTTTATCTGACAAAAGAAAAAAATTAAATCAAATTAATAGAAGAGAAAAACTGTCGCATCATTTTCGCCTCAGCGAAAATTTTTCAGGATTATACCGAATTTGCTACTTTTTTTAAGCCCGAGTTTGCTGTTCTTTTTTCCTCTCTTGTTTCAATCTTTAAGAACTAGATTATTTACTACAGTAAATAAGAAAGTAATACGAAGAAAAATTTTCAACACTGACAGTCATTTTTTGGCAAACTCGAACAATTTTTACAACTTTTCAGCAAATTGCATTTTCGAATTAGTTCACAAATAGTGCAATGAATCGCTTCTATGAAATGATTGCTCCGTTTTTTGACAAAAGTAATTTAAATTAAAATTTTTTTTTCTATTATTTCTTCAGTACGGTTCTCGACGAGCGCATGAAACTGGCGAAAGCAACGATTTAAACACCAGTGGCAGTATTAACAGAGGCGTTTTCTCGAAGCGCAAAGGTCTCGTTTCTTCGAACTCGAATCAACTGCAATCACAGCCGTCGAACGGTCGTCGTATATCGAGCCGTAAAGGAACGCCCGGCGTCGATTATCCGGTCTATAAAAGTATACCGAAGACAAGTTTCGAATGCGGCAAGCAGCGTGTTTCAGGCATATACGCCGACGTCGAAACGAATTGTCAAGTTTGGCATATGTGCCAAGGTAATCGCATTCACAGCTTCCTCTGTCCGAACGGAACGATTTTCAACGAGAAGACCGGCGTTTGCGATTGGTGGTACAATGTCGACTGTCCGCGACGTGTAGATGCAATCTCGCTTAAGTTGAATTTAGATGAAAAACCTAAATTAGCTAACCTCAGAAGAGGTTATCGCGGTTAAAAACTTTTCATTGTGACAAGCTGAAAAATTGAGAGCACCACACTATCACTACTCGCATGAATTGATAATCGTTTTAAGTTTTTTCTACTTTAAAAATTTACCAAAAAAAATTTTTTGTTTACTTTTTCGGTTTTTCAAAGAGAAAAGAAAATTTCTTGTTATTATTTTACTTGTCCTGTAAATACATTTATTTAATTACCTTTCCTCTCTTCAAATCCCTCCGAAGAAGAAAAAAAGTTTTGTTTTATATTGAATCAGTTTGATCGTTTCTTCAAATTTGTTATTCAATTTGCATTTTCGTTTAGTTGAGGCGTTATTTTGTTTTTTTTTCCGAATCGATTTTTTAACAATTTTGTTATTGTTATTATTATGATTATTTTCAATTTTATTTTTTATTTTTTTCAACTTCAATCTCTCCACTTCTCACACTCGCACATACACTTTAAAAAAAAGAAAATTGAATTACTCTTCAATTCTTGTGGCACTCGACAAAAGAAGTTGAATTTTGCTTAATTCGCCTAATTTTTATCATTATTCACAAGCTATTTTTGCTCTTATAATAATATCTGTAAATATATTATCATAATATTAATATTTGTTTAAAAGAAAATTTTTAGATAGAAGAACAAGCTCGTCGTATTCACGCATTTCTTTTGTGCGTTTTTTCTTTTCCTAATGCACTTCTTCAATTCTTTCATTTTTTTAAAATGAAATAATAAAAAAATTAGGAAAATAATTCATATTGAAACATAAAGAAAGATGAAATTTATTGATCTGTGTCCTCAAAATAAAAAAAAATTTCAATGTCACAATATTATATTGATCTAGTTTTTTAAAAGAAAAATTAATTTTTTTTAAAGAAAAAATTTTGAATGATTCAAGTATTTTTGTGGTTTAAAAATAAAAAATCGACGAGCGAAGTTATGTACTAAGATATTTAAAAATATTCTTTACATAATGCATGAAAAAATTTTTTTTCTACTCAGCGAAGTTTTTTTTCACCGAACATGAAAATTTGAACATTTCTTTATTAGAATGAAAAGAAGCATAATAGTTAAGCTTTAAAAAAACTAAAAAAATTCCTCTAGTATAAAACTGATTGCATGTCACACAATTTGACAGTTTGCTCTTAATTCAATTTCATGAATTTTAAATTTTTTTTAGAATTCATAAAAGTTTTATTTTTTAAAATAAGCTTTACATAAATCAATCGTCGCACAAATCTTCTTTTCTAATTCGTAAAGCGTTTAATTGCTTGTCGTCGAAGTAAAAATTTTTAATTTAATTTATTTACTTACTGTTTAAGTTTTTTTTTCGATTAAATTGTCATCTTCTTAGACTCACTTTTTTCACATAAGTGACAGTTTTCAATTTGATATCAACGCGATTAAATACTCTTCTACTTTTATAACTTGTTCATTTAAAATGCATTTAATTTTTGTTTCTTGTTGATTTTATTTTGTACTAAATCGCAAATAAAAGTGATCAACTAACTTCTATCGATAGTTTCGTATTTTGCCGAAAAATTCAAAAACGTGTTCGAAATTCGATCGTTTTTATCGAATATCGTATTACAATTTCGCTCGAACAATAAAAATAAGAAGCGAAGTGTAATTCAAAACTTTTTCGCTGATTGTGATAAAAAAATTTCAAAATCTATTGCTCACCATCTAAAATTTTATCTTTCCATAGTATTTAGCGTTTAAAAAAATTGTTCTGTGTTTTCGCGAAATTTCTTCGACAAACGCAATTTTCTAATTGCATTGCGTTTGTTTTCACCTCAAGATTGAGTAGCGATTTCTTTCGAGCACGTATTTCGTGCGTGTCACGTAAAGTTTTCGCTGGTAAGATATTGCTACACACGTTTGAGCATTGCAATCAACAATCAACACTCGAACGTATTCGTTCTTCGTTTCTCAACTAGCGTGTTTTTCTCGATGTTATATCGCTTTATTTGCCCCCGAAAGATGCCCGAAAGCTTTTAAGATTCATCGCTTGTTTCAACATTTAATTACGTCGAAATATTGCGGAAAAAGCTCGCCTCGTTACGACTAAAATGCTTTTTTAGCTTCATCATCTTCTTCATCTTCGTCATCATCTCTCTCACTCGCTATCTCGTTTTTCTGCTCAAGCGTATTCATTAATTCATTCGATTCATTTATTTGCAAAAATCAAATTATTTCGATTCGCAATAGTAATAAATGAAAATATTTGGTATTAATGTCAGAGATGAGACGTAATTGAACACGAAGAAGGCGAAGACGAGGATGATGATGATGATGTTATTGATGAGCTGAAATGCTTTTTGCAAAATTATAATATTTAGAAAAATATTTTTTTCTTTCTCACTAATTTAATTATCTACTTTTTGACGAGTTTATTTAGCTAGAAAAGCGAGTTTTGTAGTTACATAACTTTATTTGACAAGAATTTTAATTTATAAAGCGAAAAGACGAATGAAAAAGCTTCAAAACGTTTAATCTTATAAATATAAAAATCACAAAAAGTAATTAAATTTCAGCAAAATTTTCTCTTTATTTAGCTACGTGTAAGTGTTTTTCTCTATTAGTTAAAATTTTATATTTCGCCGAAAACGAAATTTACTTTTTAGTTTGAATTCATTTCAAATAATTTTTCACTTCTCTTTTCTAAGCTTTGCACAAAAAATTTCTTATCTCACAAACTTTGTGTATTTATAGTAGTGAAAAAAAACAAATAAAATTTGAACAAAATGTTGTTTAGCAATGTTTATGGCACTAAAAATTAAAAAATTTTTGCTGCTATATGAATATTAAATTTTTATTTTTAAAATTTCAAAGCTCTAGATTCGCGCGAAGCGTAAAAGAAAAATTGTGGGAAATTAAATTTAAAAGGAAAAAATGTTTGTAGTATTTATAAATGCGCGCACACAAAAATTGTTTTCTACAGGTAAAAGCAATCATTCGACTCCCGATCGCGTATCATTTGAAATCAAAAAAGTAAATAAACAGAAAATAATGAAAAAAGTGACTTCAATAAATCGCATTTCTTCATTTTTTCTGATCGTCTAACTAATTTTCTCTTTCGCCTCGAATGCAATTTAAAAAAAAATTAAAATAAATAATCACTACGAGCGCAATCATCGCCACCCTGTTTCTTAACGCATAATGTTCATTACCAGCGAATACACGTTAAGTCAACAACAGCAGGTATTTTCAATGTTAGTAATTAAGATGATGTATGAGAAGTTGAAAAATGCGAATAACTATAAACTTCACTAACTTAAATTCAGGTACGCCAATGGCCTCTTTTTCTGACTCCAATGTCAATGTCAACGACACTATCGTCAATAGTTATCATCTGTTTGTTTACTTCTCATTGTGTACATACATACAAGCAGCGTGATCAACACAAGCGTAACCTTTTTTTCGACACGTTCCCAAAAAAGGAAGAGTGTAAAACGGTGCAAAACGTTTTTTTGAATAAATTTATGTTTCTTGTTAAATTGTGTGTGTGTATACGGCATTTCGGCGAATGACCAAAACAATTGTTTTCGCAGCTTGAAAATAAAGAAAACTTGACTTTAAATGCATGTTTCGAATGTAAAAATTTAATTAAATTTTAAAATGAGTAGAGAGAAAAAAGATTTTAAAGATTTGAACACATAAATCGAACATTTGCGCTGCTAAATTTTTCGAAAAAAAAATTTTTTTTAAGCTAACTGAAATATTTCTTTATTCTGTCAGTCATTCGATCAAACTTATTCGTGAAACTCGAATTTTTCCACTCTTAAATGATCGATTCAATTCAATTCAATTTTTTAAGCTGTGAAGCTAAAAGTTTTAAACCGTTCAAAAAATGTTTAATATGAAATATTCATAGCGAAACGCAATATTTCAATCAGTCATATAAGAAGATAATACTCTTAGCATAAAATTGAAGCACAATTCAGCATCGTAAAATAACAAACAAAACAATGTTTGAAAATAATATAAAAAAAGCTTCGATAGTATGAATAAAGCAATTCTCTCTCTCCGCTTCATTCAAAACTTGCTACAAAAACTAAATATCGAAATGAATGAATCGAGGTAAATATAAAAGTTTAACATTCAAAGTTTATTTTTAAACTTTTGTTTTCTCTTATCTTATTTTTAAAAATTTCGTTTGTTTTCAATCGATCGTCGAAGAGAAAAGAAAATGAATCGCAATACTGAATTTCGTATTACAATCGCTGCTTTACACTCTTTACTCTCAAAAATCGTTGCTTTTCAAAATTGAGTTCACAACTTCTTCTTTTTTTTCTCAACACGTTTCTTCAACCCTTTCGACGGTATTTAAAGCTCATACAATTAAATTTAATTAATGGCGAAAGAAAGAGCAGAATGTAAGCGAGAAAAAGCTTGTAACGGATATTTCTCAAACTTTAATTTCTTATAATGAAATTCAATTTTAAGGTTTGTGAAATGCTTTGATAAAAAATTTTTATTTTTGGTTCTAGACAAACGTAACAAAGAATTTTATTGTGCGTACATCTTTAAAAAATTTTTTTGAAACATGTAAAAACAGCAAGTGATGCAAAGTATTTTATAAAGCGATGAATTTCGAAAAAAAAAGATTAGCAAAAGCTTTTCAATCGCGTGAAAATGGATGATAACGTTTTCTTTCTTTTTTTCTTTCTTCTTCTTCTTCTTGTTCTCGAAGAAGGAGGAGTTCGAACCGACCAGATGCTTTACACGCTTTAAGTTGCATACCCTTCTCACTCGTCGTTCGTCGGATTTTTGATGAAGAGGATAGCGAAATATATTTAAAAATTTTAAAATGTATATATGAAACTAAGCAAAATAGCATATAGCCAAGTAGACTTACCCGGCATATAACCCAAATTCGTTATTAAAATCGCTTTGAAGCGCGAAGAGAGGCCGAACGAGTTTGTTGTTTCAACATTTCATTTCAAGCTGATTCGAGAAAGAGAGAGAGAGAGAGAGAGAAGAGAAGAGATTCGGAGCGTTTTTTAAAATAAGAATAAAAGTTTTTTAGCTTTTCGAAGTGAAACTTAGTATTTAACCTAAAACTGAAAAATTTTATGAAAGCCATTTTTTAATTTTATCACAATTTTTTTTTAAATCTCTTTTCTTGAAGTTCTCAGTTTAAAACAGTGAAGAGAATTGAAAAGTACAAATTTGTCTTGAAACAAGTGCGATCATCTTTATTTAATATTTTTGAATTAAAACAATAAAAAAAATATCTCGAAAGAAGACGAACTATGCTGTATCTAAGATTAACTTTTTAATGAAAGAAGAAAATCAATCCTCTGGAAAAAATATTTTTGTCGTACAGCAGCAAAAAAAGTAGCGGAAGAAAACGATAGGCGCAGCGAAAAAAAATGCAATCAACGTCATTTCTTTCAGGTAATGCTCATCTCTCTCTCTCTCTCTCTCTATTTTTATCGTTTTTCTATTTGTAGCTTTCAAATTGCTATCTGAAACTCTCTCTCTTCGCTCACTCACTATTTTTTCTCATTATTTTTTTATATGGCTTCAGATTCTTTTGAAATTAATTTATTGATCGCTGAAGTAAACTCTTTCTTTCCTCTTAATCATCATCATCGTCATTCTTCTTTCTTTTTATCTTTATTTCGAAATCTGTGCAATTTAATTATTTACGGAAGCATTACACGTTTAAATCGTCTTATAAACATTGTTAAGTTACATATTTTTTACGATAAACTTTAGCTAGTGAAAGAAAAAAGATTTTTTTCTATCGAAACACATAAAATTCAATTTTGTGCTTTTCAATTCGACGCCTTTTACCGTAAATATTTTTTCCATCTTAACTATTCAATTAAAAAACAGTCAAGTTTTCAAAATGTGTGATTTAATGATC
The DNA here is from genome assembly GCA_003675995.1 of Dinothrombium tinctorium. Taxonomy (NCBI): domain Eukaryota; kingdom Metazoa; phylum Arthropoda; class Arachnida; order Trombidiformes; family Trombidiidae; genus Dinothrombium; species Dinothrombium tinctorium. The sequence goes on along the minus strand of NCKU01000033.1, from coordinate 27,057 downwards.
GAGCTTAATGATTGCCAATTGCTTATTGATGATCGTAAAGCGAAGAAGAATTTGTTGAGTACAATTTTCTTCTTCTTCATCTTTTTCAATCGATTTTTAGTTATTTGAGGAAAACTATCGAAACTCAATGATTCGTAATTTGAGCAAATTGAAGAATTTAACCAATTTTGATAAAAAAGGCCAACGAAATGCTTTGCGAAGTACTTAACCCTATCGTTGTTATTATTTTTCTCTAGGACGAGCGATTTTTCGCTCGATTTTAACAATAAAACGAAACACGAAAACGCAATCAACAAATAAATCGAAAATTGTGTTTATGAATGCCCACACTGCAAGCGCATGAGTTTTATTTGAAAACAATTTTTACTGTCGTTTCGTGAAAAAACATTTTTATCGAACGCTTCATTTACTATTAATTGCAATTAAATTTTTAAATTACATTCAATTACTAGCACACATCCGCGATGTGCTTGCGTTTTTTAATTCATTTATTAAGTCGATATTCACAAATGAATTGCCTCATTTAAATATTAAATTTTTTTAAAATTCTAAGTTAACTTCATTTCGAAACACTAACAAAGAAAGATTTTTAAAACATTTTAAAGTAGCACATAAAAAAGCGATAAAAATTCTAATGTAAAACCATTTGTTCAAAATTTTAAAATTCACAAAAGTTTAAAACTAAAAATTTTTTTTTGCGCCAGCATCGAATCGAAATTGTTTTTACTAGCTGTGAAAAAAATTAAATATTCATAGATTATTTCCATTCGTAAAAATTTACTCAAAAATTTATATTTCATATTTGCTCGCACTTTTTTTTTATTTCGCATGAATAAAAAAAGGAAAATGCTGAATGATAAAAATGGAAATTAGTCTAGTCAAAAAAAATTTTTTCAAATTTGTTTCAAACGCTGGAATATAAAGAAATCAATTTATGGAAAAGAGTGGAAAATGTAATTCAATTTGAAGCGAGGGCGAAACATGAATCGAATGAAAGCGAAAAAAAATTCTATGAAATTGCGAAAAAAGAGAAAATAAAATTTTGTCTGCTCATATCAAAAAGTAAAACCCGCATTTTGTATGTATTCGATTGATGCAACTTTGGCTTTATCTGTGAAGCCGAATATAAAAAAAAACATTTAATTTATATGGCGAATTTTCATTAAAGCTGAATGCGCCGAAATAAGCTCTATTCCGGTGAACACGCACACACACATACACATCGTATTACAAACACAGTTTGCCCACGTAAAAATCGATAATTTACAACTTTGAACATAAAATAAATGATTTACGCAGTGTTGAATTGCACGAATTTTCTTTTTGTCTAAAATTTCGGCTTAATTTTAATATTTACTTGAAAATTTTTAAATAAGTCTGGTGTCTCGTCTCTATAACGCAATAAATCACCAAAAAAAATTTTAAGATAAGCTGTCGATAAATTTTCATTTTTTAAAAGTCAATAAACGCTAAGAGTACCAGCGCGTAATTGGCGTGGAAAAGCGAAAATTTTACGCTTAATTACACTGCGATAAATTAAATTGTTTATGATTGAAAATTTTCATGAATTATTGCTCGCTAATGAAAAGTACTAAACTGTGCAAAAAGAAAAGTTCACATTTCAAAGTAGAGCCTATTTTCCGTTTTTAAAAATTTTTTATCACCGAGCAGTACGTTCACTTCTAAAGTGGTTGCAAATTTATAAAATAAATTTTTAAGTTAAGTTAATTTTTATCTATTTTATCAACATTAGTTACGTTCTCTTGCATTTTTTATAGTTTATAGGCAAAAAGAGCTTTTAAGAAAGTTAATTTAAACTTTTATATTTAAAAATTTATTTTCAAAGTCAAAAGCGTTCAAAATTTTTTCATAGAACAATGAAAAAATTCATAAAAATAATTTGATTCTCTTTCTCTCTTTTCATTTTCTTTACATTTGATATTTTTCAAAATTAACTTTTCCTATTCACATGAAAAAAAGAAAACACACAAAAAACTTTTTGTTAATAAATTTCAACTACTTTAAAATGTTTCTTAAAGAGATCTTCATCTAAATACGAGTGTTTTCGAGTGCTTTTTGCTCTTTTACTATCTCAATCGTTGCTGAAATTAAGAATGATGTTGAAATCATTGTTCGAGATAAAAAACAAAGTTTTGCAGCAGCTGCCGTTTTTACCTAAAATACGTTAAATTAGGAAATTAAATCTATAGAAAGAAAGAATGCGGCTCGATTTCTTGCTTCATTCTTCGCTAGTAGTCGAATTAAAATCGATTCTTATTTAATTAAAACGCGTGTAATATATATGAAGAGCTAAATGTAATTAGAGAACAAAGGAGAACGGCGTTAACAAACACGAAGCGAGAGAGCTGAGAATTAATTTTTTCTTCTTCTTCTTCTAAAAATAACAACAAAGCAAAGTGAAATTAACACTGTTTTTCTTAATTTCCTTAAAACCACTCTCATTAATTGCTTTTAATGCTTAATTAGGCTTAAACTTGAAAAAAAAGTTTTTCAGTTTCAAGTTTACGCATCACGATCAACAAACTTTTTTCCTGATTATAAAGCCTGGCGAAGTGTTTTTTCTTACTATAAACTTGAAACTTTTTTTTCAAGATTCAATCATTATTAGCGGCGATATTTACTTTCACGATAGAAGCGAGAAAATCGATCTTTTTGAAAGAAACATGTGAGAAGAAGAAGAAAAAAAATCACATTTCATAAGAAAATGAGAGCAATCGTGAACTAATTTCTATTCGCAATCTATCTTTCGGTCGGTCGCGATGTATGAGAGAGAAAAGAGGAAAAATAGTAATGAAACGCCAAGTTTACTACTCATTAATAATTGCTTAGAAGTGTTTAAATTTTCATCTTGTCACTACTGATTGCTTACTGTTGCTGCTGCTGTTATATCAACGCGTTCATTTTCGGTTCTATAAATCGAATACAAAAAGCAAATATATAAAAGCTATTTTACGCTTCAATAAATTGAACGCTGCCACTACTCAGATCATTAAATAAGCGCAAGGATAGAACTTAAACTACGTTCTTAAAAACTTGGAGAAAATTTATGTCGCTATTTAAGCGCAGCGTAGTATTTTTGGCTAGTTTTTATCTTTCTCGCTGCTATATCTAAACATATTGATTGTTGCCTGCTTCAATCGAATACAATTGCGTTCAAATTTTTTTCGTGCGTTGATTAAAGAAATCGATGCGAGCGAGATATGAAAGAAAAGAAAGAAGAGAGAGAGAGAGAAACGGTTTTCGCCTAACAATAATAACAGAGTAGAGATGAGCGTGGAAGACGATAAATTAGATTTAGAAAACATTGCGTTTTGAATGCGCTCGATCCACGAGAAAATAAACATTTTCATGCGCTAATCGCCATATTTACGAGCGTTTAGCGTTAAGAAGAAGAAGAAAAAAAAATTTTTTTCATCCCTACTTTTCAAGTTTCACAACTACTTTATTTATCACACCGATTTACGCTTAATTTTTCTCCCTCTTTTTCATATCGTTTAATTTCGTGAAAAATTGAAATGCAAAGAAAATTATCATTTAAATTCAAAAAAGCAATAACGACGATTGCAGCTACACAGCAATAGCTGCAAGGATTTACTCCACTTTCGTGTCGTGTCCAATTTTAGTTGACAGCTGAATATTTGCTATTTTTAACATTTTTATTAAAGCGTTGCTAGCCTAAAATTTGTACAAGAAACCAATAAATTTTAAATATAAAACTAAATCCATTTTGTACCATTCATGTTTTCGCTAGAGAGAAAAAAAGAGTCAAAACTTTACAAATGACTTCAAGTTTTTTAATTTCAAAATTTTTTATTTGACTTGCAAAGATTTGAAAACTATTTCAAACACGAAAATAAATAAATAAATAAGTTCATAAATGTTTATTGCATTTATTGCATATAAATGATACGCTCGAAGTAAAAAAAATGTTTTATTGCTATAAATAAAGAAATTAATTTTTTTAATTAACAGTTTATGCTTTCTCGGCAATAATCGTTTGCTGCGAAGCCGGATACTTGTATCAGGTATTTGACAATTTTTATTTTTTCACTCAATGGAGAAAAATTTTTAAATGTCGAATTTTCACCGCTAGAATCCAAATTTGGCTTCGCTTGGTACATCTATTCCACAAAGAGTGTTCACTAGCACCCCGAGCGTTGTTCTTCCTTCACCGCCAACATTGTTTTACTCGCGTCCACTCGCAACGAATGCCTATCCGCACACTTTGAATCTTATCACTGCGCCGCAATACAATGCATACGCTGGTAAAATATTCGAAACACGAGCGGCGAAACCCGCGATTGTAAACAGCTTTCCAATTGTTAACAAGGTGTACACAGTAAATCCAATCAATCAAATAAGTACGCTACCGACTGTTTTACCGTTGAGCGCAATTCAATTGCCTCAAACAATACAAGTGAATACACAGAGTCAAGCGAAGCTTTGGAAGCTAAATGTAAATCAACAAGAGGATCTTCATCCGATATTTCGCACTGCGCCACTATATCAGCAGCAGCAGCAGCAGCAACAGCGTCAAAAACAATTCAAAAAGCCAACCATAGTTTATGAAATAGTTCCGAAACCATTCAGTTTTAAAAATGAAAAAGAAGAAGCAAAAGTGAAATCAAAGCCGAAAGAAATTTTGTACAAAAGTACTGCGATACGAACGGCAAGTACAAATGATTATAAGAAGCCGAAAATAGTTTTACAAGAGAAAGTGAGAATTGTCGATTCAGAGAGCGGGCCAATTATTCTTGAAAGCATGTCGATAAGCGATCCATTCTCAGCGAAACAAAGAAAAGTGGAAGAAATCGGATTCACTTTTAGTGATCAAAAGCTTTTGTCGCCTAAAACCGAATTCAAGTCGAGCGTGTATTCGCCGCTTCCGAACAGTAAATGGAGTGTGGAAGTAAACGCGAAAAAGCAGCCGAGAAGAGTGGATTCTTCGTCGTTTGTTGACAGCGATCGAAAAATGATCACCGATTTCAAGCCGATGGTTAGAACTCGCTCTAGAGCTGAACTTTCGGACATAGCTGCTGGTACTCATTACAGAAGCAGAGGCCCAAAGAAACAGAGTAATGCCGAGAGTCCGTCAATCGATTCTTTGGATTACGGCACAGACATTATTACTATTGATGACATTCCGAATCAGTATCGAGCGAGTAGCAATAAGAAAGAATCGTTCATCAAATCGGTCGGTAGCATATTGACCGTGAAAGCAAACGAGCAGCAAGAAAACGTGGTTAAGGGTAAAGTGTTCGACGACGTAATCTATGATTACGCCGGCAACGAAGACACGTTGTATCAAAATAGAAACGAGGGAAGCGAGAAAAGAAAAAATTTCTTCAAGAAGAGCGCGATGATGATGATGAAGTCGGAAAATGAATGGAAAAAAGCGAATGACAACGGCAAAAACAGCAACAACAATAACAATGGTTTCAAAAAAAAGTTGAACAATGATAGGATCGGTTTGCTGCACAATAGTGCGCCTGAAACGGAACGCCAAACTTCTTCTGGCTTCAAGCCATTAATTTCGTATAATTACGCGACTGGTAGAGAAAAAGAACGGAGACCGTCGTCGCATGTGAAAAGTTACTTTTACGTGAAACAGCAGCAGCAGCAGCAGAAGCAGAAAGAGCAGCGGAAAGCGAAAGAAGAAAAAGAAAATGAAGCCAAGTCGATTTCCAATGCAAATGAAAATTGGAATTACTCGGCGAAAAACAAAAGCGAACAAATGCATGAAAGCAATAATAGCAGCAGCAGCAGCAGCAGCACTAGCAGCAGCGATAAATTTCACCGGAATTTTCCCTTGTTCGCCACAAAGTGGTGGACAACACATTTACATCTTTCGCAGAATAAGCCAATAGGTACACAAGTAAATTGGACGCCTGAAATTGCTACAGATGAGAGTAGAGAGCAGAATGATTCGCGAGTAGGAAGCTCGAGTGACCTTCTGCCTCACGTGAATCAATCAGTCACGGAGAAAGTTTTCGATAGTAGGAAAGAAGCTGAGAAAGATGCGGAAATGAAAGACTCGAAAGCAAATTTAGTCAATATTATTGAATCGAAATCGATTGACGGCGGTGAAAGTGCAAAATTTATTCGCTTCTCAGACAATAATAATAATCAATTTGGCGAAAAGAAGAAGACAGAAATCGATTCTAGCAGCAACGGCGGCAGCAATAATAACGAGAGAAATAAAAACAACAAAAGCGACAAAATTGATGATACAAGTGAAAGTGTACTCGAAGCGAAAATTTTAGACGAATTTAGAGATGAACTGTTCAAAAATGTTTCCGCGATCAAAGCGTTCATACACAACTTTACGGCGAAAAATTACAAAGAATTGATTTCGGCGAGAAATGAGAGCAATAGCGAAAACATCGAGCAGAGTGATCACGAGTCGAGTAAAAACAGCAGCAGCGGTATCAGCAACAATAACAACAATAACAACATCAGCAATTCGTGGTCATTTGATATCTCGCTGATCCCCTCGCCAACGAAAGCTACTAACGAATTATCTTTATTTTCTGCTTCTTCTTCTACAGCAGCTACATCGCCGACCGTTTCAGCGCCAGTTCCGCTTGAGAATGAGTTTTGCAAAGACAAAAGCGATGGCTTCTTCGCTGATTTAGATCTTAATTGCCAGGTATAACAAGCGCTAAAAATGACATTTGCACAGTAATAAAAATATTTTTTGCTTGCTTATCATTTTGACATTTATAATCTATTTTATTACATTTCGTCTTTTTCCTCTATTTCATTTACAGGTTTACCATTTCTGCAATGGTAAAACGATGCAAACGTTTAAATGTCCAAAAGGAACTTTGTTCAATCAAATCAATCAAACGTGCGATTGGTCGCATCAGGTTAATTGCGATCATAAACTAATATTAAATGCGTTATATCGAAATAACAAGCTGAAGAAGCAAGAAGAAGCGACGGTAGATCCGCTAGCGGCGGCCGCGGCGAGCGACGGAGCGAACGACGATCGCGTCGAGTACGAATATTTTATCGGCGAAGAGCAAAGCTCGAGAGATAAAATAGATGAGAAAAGAAATAACGTAGTTTTAAAATCGTAATAAACATTTTCTCTCACTAACTCACTAACTCACTCTTGAATAAGGCAAAATGAATGAAGAACTAGTCGTTTTCTTTTCACTCATTTATTACTTACACAATACAATAAGAAAAATTTTTAGTGAACAGTAAAAAAAATGAAAAACACGGCACACATTGTAATCACGTAATTGTAAAAGAAATTGAGTGTTTTTTTGTTTGAAAATTCGTATATTTACTATAATAAAAAAATTTGTTAAACAACTGAATTCACAGCAAAATTTTGCTTCTTCAATTTTCTCACTGCTCTTATGTTCTCTTTTTCAACATTCTTTTATCGCACAAATATGATTACATTCGCTAAAAAACGTATCATTTGCGATATTTTCGTCTATAAATAATTCCATTGTCTACTTTTTTTATGAGCCAAGATCAAAACTTAAAAAGTTTTGATTTTTCTTTTTCGATGTTTATTTTGATGGCCGAAATAATTTCTTTCAAATTATGATCGTAAATGACTTCTTCACTAACTTTTTTTACTTTTAAATGGTTGCGAACTGACCTTAAAACCAGCATCATCGGCTCGATAGAAAACAGTTTGCACTTGTCCTTTCGAATCGATGTACGAATAATGGCCACTCACTCGACCGTAGCGATCGCGCGTCTCGTGACGACTTTGCGGATTCTTCTCGTCACCAGTTTCGAAGCCGAATTTGTAGCTTTTCGGACCTCGAACACCCTATAGAGACGGCAAATGAATAGTAAATAAAAAAAGTAAAATTAAAATGTATTCAAGAAGAGAAACAATATTGCGAGTTGTATAATATGCAAAGTAAGAGCATAAACATGATCATAATGAAACGTTTTGATTCAGTCGTGAATGCTTGAATAAGCTATATTCAAAGAATAAATGAGTAGCACAGCAAATTAAACGCATCATTTTCGAGAGAGAACTATTTGCGAAATGACTATTAAATGAATAATAATAATAGTGTCGCTTCTTCTTCTTTCTATCTTCTGTATCGCAGTAATAGTTTTTCGCCTCAATTGATTGAAATCAATAAAATTGATGTCGACGACGGTGAGCGAGAGATTTTTTGCATTCAAAAATTTGCAATTTAAACTTTTTAAACGAATGAAAAGCAATTTAAATGGTTGCCGTAAAAGCATTATACTGAAAAAATTTTTATCTATTTATGATTGCAATGTAAATTAAAAACCGAACAAAGAATTTTAAAATTTTTTTGCTCAACTCTATTTTTAATGTCTCACGTTTTGACTTTTTCGACTTCTCATTATTGCTTCTAATTCTCTACTTCTATTCCGCTTTAAAAGAGAAGAAGTTGATGATGAGGAAAGAGAAGTAGAAGTAAAACTGAATAGACGCATAAACATTTATTTTATTCGCTTGTTCTTGATCAATTTTTACGTGCTTATGGATAAACATGCGGGCGAAATTATTTCAATTTTTTGCTTTCGCGCTTCAAAGACCAATAGAAGTGAAATTTTTAAAATTGCGATTTTTTTAACCAAAATTTCTACACGTACTTGTAATAAAACAAGTTCGAAAGAAAATAAATAAGAGAAGTAAACGCTAAGATAATTAAATTTAGTAATTAAATAATAACAACACGTAAAATTTAATTGTGCGATTTGTTTACTCGTCAAAAAGTTTTTTTTAAATTTTCTTTTCGCAAAAATTTTCATTTACTTTCAAATCGTTTTAAATCATTGCGTTTACTTAATGAAGCTGAATTTTATAATTGAATTAAGAAAATTTAAAAAATTATTTAAATTTAGCATTTAGTGTAATTTTTTTGTTGGGAAAAAATTGATTAGAAAAGAGAAAGTAGAGAGAGAGACGAGGAGGATTACGAACTGCTGCATACTTGAATATGATATTGAATACGTCGACCTTTTTTCGGAGATTTCGATTCAAGATGAGAAGAGGAAGAGGAACGCGAATGTTTCGCTCGCATCGAATGAGTTTCGTTAAGTGGACGTTTACTCGCTTTCACAAATGGACGCCTCGTTTTGCGAGCATTATGACGATGCATTTTTCTCGCTGGTTTGTATTCGTCGCGAAATGGTCTTTTCAATTTTGGAGCATTGAAATACGGTGTCAACGTTTGCTTTTTATACATAGAAGCGTACGCTGGCCTCTTCTGAGCGCCAGCGAATGGATAGTTTCGCGATAGTTCGTTCGTCTCACGAGCATTGTATTTACTCCTATAGCGTGGATCGAAAAAGCGCTTTGGCTGCTTGCGATGATGATGACGATGAAATCGTGGGTAATTCCGTGCATTTGGCAGCCGTGTATGAAAACGATGATATGTTTGCGGATAGTTTGCTGCGAATCTGCGCGTATCAACTGTCTTTGGCAAAAATAATAGCAGTGCACTCAGCAAAAGTAGAACAAAATGGAAAAAGTTCAATTTGAAAATAAAATCGAAACGCTGCTTGTGTAGCGTAGAATTCGACATCGCGTTCGATAACAACAGCGCAAAGCGAAACATTGTTTCATCGCTTTCAACGAAATGATCAAACTCGATTTACATTCGAGTATTGAATACATAATTTCAAAACATTTTTTACTCGCGAAAACTAAATACATAAATTTAAATACTTCGCTTTCGACGCAAACATACAGACAGACAAACTTTCAAATGCTCGTTAAAACAATTCACTAATTAGATGCGATGAGAATTCTCTGCGATTATTTTAACGATCACTGCGATTACATTTAATCTGAATGATAATAATGAGAATGAGAATCTAAAAACAGCAATGATCTCGCTTGTTACAGGTCATCGATTCTTTAATAGCGATCAAATGACAATCCACTAAAAAGGGATCGATAAAATAGAATAGAAGCTTTAATTTCTTATTCGTCTGGTTGGCTCGTTGCTACTTTCTATTTACTTGTCATTTAGTTTTTTTTTTGTTAGTAAAAAATGTTGATCAGCTTTTATGTGTTCGAGCGTTAAGATAAAAAAATTTCTGTGACAAACTGAAAGAGAAAGAAAAATTAAGCGATACTGGAATATAATCTCGATTGCGGTTCCACACTATTTCCATCGGGTTATCAAAAAAAAGCAAACCGAACAAGCGCTTTTACACATCTTTAATTTTCTAAATTCTTTTCTTTCTTTAAGTGCGCAATCAAAATACTCCATTGCACAATGATTCGCTGTAAACTTTTTTAGTGCTTCTTCAGAGCTCATTGTATGCCTATTTGAATTTTAATTTTAAAAATAGTTTTTTTAAAGAAATAGCAAAGCAAACGAAAGCGCATTTCATTTTATTGCTTCTATCGTTTTTAGGCTCTTAAAATTTTTTTAAGCACTCAAATTTTAATATTGATAAATGAGCGCTCATTCTTCTTCGGTTCGCTTTTCAAAAACCTCATATAAAAGTAATTTTACAAGAATATGCTTGATGCACAAATAATTTATGAAATTGCAAGCGAACAAAAAATTTTGTTTCTATTTATAAAATTTTCTTCTAAACGTGATATTAAAATTGTACAGAGTGTCCCTTTGTAAGAGTATCAAGCTACAAAGTTAAAAGTTCTAAAGTACCAAAGCTTTTCAGTTTCTTTGGTTGAAACTAGCCTAGCTTGACTGATTATTCAATTATTTATTTAAACTTTTATAAAAATTTTTGACAAAAATATTTTTTATTTGAATAAAAAAGTGCTAAAATCCATTAATTTGTAAATTTTTGAAATCATTTTAAAATATTCAAAAACTCGAAAATTTTCCTACTTTGACATGATAAAATTAGAGCTAATCTGTCATATCACGAATATAAAAATCAAAATAAATTTTGCGCAGGAGACGTGTTATCTCTAAAAATTTTTACTTTCCCCTTATTACTTCAAAATTTCTTAAATGACTAAATAGACATCATTTAAAAAAGTGTTCGATAACAAAATAAATTAATTCTCAAATGCAATATGATAATGTGTTGCTGAGTGAGATGTGCTTTATTTCATATGCTCTGAACATTTTTTTCTTGTTTTTTATTTATCCCTAGAAAATGCACAGACTGACTACGAATGAATTGTTCTCGACGTTAGAGCAGAGAAAATTGCGTGCATTCATACATTTTAAAATTTTGAATGCAAAATAAAAGGAAGAAGTTTTTTTTCGCATATTTTGCATATTTAAAAACGAACTGTAAACGAAAATAGCCTTAAAGTCAATCTTCTAATCTTAGAACAAATGATAAAATTTTATAGGCCAACGAATTGAAATTTTTCAATTCTGCTGTCAGTTTAAAGTTCCGCAAGAGGAAGCGAATATTGTTTTCTTCTTCTTCTTCTTCTTCTTTTGCTGAGAAAATGTCTGTTGAATTGAAAGCGAAGCAGAAGAAGAAAAAGACAAAAAACTGAATCGATTCAATAAGAAATCGATTCGATTCAATTTATTCGCTGCGCTTTATGTTTGTAGAAGTGAAGCTTTGACTTTTTTTTCCTCATATTACCTGAAAATAAATCTGAACTCGTTTATCTATTACGATAATATTTTTGCTGCATGTACTCGCTAGTAAATACGTTCAACAATGTACCGGATCATGTTAAGAGATGGAGAAAAGGTTCGTATATTGGAATCGATTATCTACAAACACTTCGTACACGAGGATTCATTTTTGTTTTATTTCGAATATAGTTCGATCGATTTCTCTTCCTCATTCTTCGAAAGATGCGAACAAATTGTTTTTTATCGTGAAAAGATGCTATCAAGTGAATTTTCACTTGATAGCATAAAATTTAATTTTAGCGTTTCTCCTTTTTTTCCATTGTATACGCCAATAAACTTCAAATCGTAAAGTTTGAAAATAATTAATAAAAGTAAGTAATCAGGAAACTGATGCAATTATTTGTTAGCGAGCGAAGCTTCTTTTTTCTACTCGATATTTGCTGCAATCATTAGTTAAGTGGTATCCGTGAAGAAGAAATCGGAGAATAAGAAAGAGAAAAACGCATTGGAATCGATCGATCGTTTGTTTGAAGAAATAAGCGCCAATTGTAGAACTCGTCACCGTTGAAAGTGTCAAAAAGCGAACATTAGAAAGTAGAAGAGCTTTGCAGTCATTGCTTTTCACTGTTTACACAACTTTCGTTTTTTATCTTTTTTATTTTCTGCTTCTTAATCTGAGCTTAAAACCAAATTTGAATGTAGAAAAATCTACAATTAGTTTAGCATTAAAATACAAAAATGCACTCACAACAAAAAGATTAACGTAGAAAAGACGCGTAGAAGTTTAAATGTACTCTAATTGCTTTAATCCTCTTGAAAGAAAAATCGTATTAAACGAATTCAATGAACGAACAAGTTCACTATGCGAATTGTTTTTCGCTTAAAGTTTTGCTACTAGAAAACGAGTGAAAGAAAAAAGTTCTTTCAATGAGCGAAAAATAACAAAGAATATACTCGATGACGTCTTTTATTAGAAAGTGAACGTAAAAAGCGCTATTCATGCGAGATTTGTTTACGACACCATTAATTAAAATGTATTAATTAAAACGCGACCAAACGTGTTTCACAAAATAACAACGAAATTTAAACTCGCACAATGTTAATATTGCTCTTGAACGATTAGATTGATTTTCGCAAAGCACTTTGACATTAGTTTTTTTCCGCAACATTAAAATGCTTGTGAAGGAAATAGCACCTATAACATGCTTAAAAAAATTAGTAGACCAAATGCCGATTTTCTGAACATAAAATGAATTATTAAATATTCGCTTTTATCATTAATTTCCCATAGCGTTCTTTTGCGGATTATTTTTCCGCTAAGCTGAGAAATTGTATCATCTTTAAAAAAATATTTCGAAATTTTGTGGCAAACGTAAAAATGACTTGTTTTATTCACAAATATCAACATTAACATGTGACTATAATCGGACTCAATAAGACGAATCCGCAATGACTTTTGTGTGATCTTAAAACGCATTTATTATGTGAGAGGCCTGATTTTCGGACAATCTGCGACTTTCTCGCTTACGCGGTAAGTCTCTAACGGAGCGAGTTTCTTGATATTTTTTCACCAAGTTTGATTCAGAAATTTTGTTGACTTATTCTTCCTTTAATTGATCTCAAAACAAGCATTTTTCGCTTGAAAACGGCATGTTTGCAGAAAACCTGAATAATGTGCTTAGCGTTTTAGCCATTGTTTACGTTCAATTCGAATTTCCGTTTATTTCGCTTGAGTTTGATCGCGTTAAGATAGAAATATTAATAATTTTAATTTTTAGCTTAACAACTTGAGTTTTGCTCGCTAATTAGAATGATGAAACTTTTTTAAATTTGCAAATTTTAAAAATGCAAATTAACGAAATTTAAATTGAAGCTCATACGCATACTGATTAAAAGTGTGTTTGTAATTCTCGATTGCATGTAAAGTCACGAAAAATCCACAAATCTGTTTACATGAACATTTTAGCTTCATAAAAAAAAGAGAGAAATGGACTCTCGCAATGACTGTTGCTAAATTTAGTGACCAGTGTACACACAAACACAAGCATAACGGTAGGATTAGCTACAATGTGTAGGAGATCACCATTTTGGCTATTTAAACAACAAAATTTTGCATTTGGATTAAAGAAGCGATTAAATTTTGGTACACTCGTGTAACGCAAACAGTTGAGAAGAATTAAATTTGATGTTAAAAAATCTAAAGAAAAAATTTTTTCTAACAGTTCGTTTTGAAAATATTTTGTACAAGTTAAAAAAGTTTTCATCGTTAAATAATTTCTTTCTTCTACGATCATTAGTATTCTGAAGTCGAGAGTCGGTTAAAATTTAATGCATTTTGGTTTGAATAAGAAAAAATTAGACTCATTATTTTCTGGCGAAAACGCATAGAAAGAAATTTGCTAACAAATTTTCCATAGAAATTTCACAATTGAAATCAGCGTAAAGTGTTTTTTCTCTCTTTCTCTTTTATTAAATTTTACAATCGCGCATTTTAGCGATCTTTTCGAGTAAGAAAGAAAAAAAAAACTTCAAATTGATAGCGTTTAGAGAATTGAGTGAATTTTACTTTCTCCTTTTCGAAAGAATGAGAATAATGAATTTTGTTGAGTTCTTAAAAAAAAAAATTTTACTTTGTTACTAAACAGTCATTGCTTCCATTTAATTTGAATGCAAAGAAATTTCATTTTTGATTTAAATTGGTTCATTTTTTGACTTCTCTTCTCTCATTTAATATTACTAAACTATGTTAAGTCGACCTATAACATGCAGCACTTGGAGTAGAGTGTCGCAATCGAAGCTCGAGACGTGTCAACAGGGACATCACTGACATTAAACGTTGTTACGATTGCAACATCAACATGAATTTTAACATATTTAAAAGCACTCGAGTTCAGTGAAAAATTGTAAGTAAAAATTTAAACATTAATATTTAATAATTAATTTTTGGCGATACGCTCGCATATTTTGTCATGCAAATTTCTGCTTGTCTCTTAAATTTTTATTTCGAATTTTTAATGTCAAGCGAAAATTTCAAAAAGTTTAACGTTAAGTTGTACGATGCTATTTTTTGAACAAGAAAGTAAAAGCATATGGTTTTCGTACACAGGAAAAAGTGTATCGAATGAGTAGTGAAAAGTATGCGGAGCAAAGGAAATGAACAAGCGTGGAAATCTATAAAAGGAGCTACTGCGAACTGCGTTTTTTAGAATTAAGAAATCAAAATGAATTTCGTGCATTTAAGTGCGATCGTCGTTCTCTTGATCGGCTCTGTTCACTTTTTCGAAAGCGTTGAATGCTATCAGCATGGTATGCGTCATATGTCCGATCCGTTTATGCGTGATTTTAAAGAGTCGAGCGAATATCCGAGCAAAGAGAGCAACGAAATTTTGGACAGATTTGAGTTGATCAAAAAGACGGCGATGAAAGATCTCGAGAAATACGCGAAAGCTTTTAAAGATGCGCTGATCGCCTTCATCGAGCGAAATGTTTTCGAAGGTATATTAGACAGACGAACCATCGAGGAAGGATTGCGATTCTTCATCAATAAACTGGTGAAATTCTTTCCGAGTCACGAGACGGTGGTCGCGTATTTACCATTTTTGAATCACAAAACAGACATTCACGTTGATTATTTGAATCACAGCAAACAAATGTGAAATCGTGAATAAAAAAGTTTTTGTTAATCTGAATTTTTGAATTAAAATCATTGGCTCGCGTTGAAATAAATTTTCTCGCTTGTGAAACAATCGCATAGCAGAGAGAGTAGCTAATAAGCTGAAAAATCAAACAAACATTCGCGCAAATAAATGGACGATGTAATTGCTAGTAACAACAATGTTGAGTGTAGAAATTTTTGTTGTTGAAAATGATCGAAGTACTATTGTAATCGGTTTTTGAAAATTTCTTCGCTAACTTTTTATTTTCGCTTGTGTATTATCGATCGAGAAATGAAAATATTTTTCTGCTCTCGTCGATAAATTTGCGCGAAATGAAAAATCGAAGTAAAAATAATGCAAAGAGACAAAGTTTAAAGGAGAGGAACAGTGAAAATACTAAAATAAAATTGATGACAATTTCATTGAGTATGATTTGTGTGTGCAAAATCGATTTAATTCATAATAGCGGAGCAGCGTTTTCAAGCAGTTGCATTTCGTTTCAATGAGCTGAGCAGAAAAGAGAAGACAAAAAACGAAAAACGCTTTAGCTATGCTTCCTCTCGCTCTTTCTGACGCAGTATCCGATCAATAGAATCGTCTTGGAAACCTTTAAATGTGTATATGTGCTGTGTGTGTGTATGTGTGTGCGTGTGTATGTGTACTGCTCGTGAATCGTGTGTTTGAGATAAGAAACAGTGAATTGTAGCGATGCCTTGTTCAGTATGAAACGGGCGAGAAAAGATCGATCTTGAAGAATAGGAAGAAGAGAAAACTTCAACTTCGAGCAACTACCAAAATTTTTGTAAATCATAACATCGAATCGCTCACTGAATTTCATCATTTCGATTAAAAGCTCACAGCGTCACATCGACGGACAGTAGAAAGGCAAATTGATTTCGAATAATTAAGAGTCGCTATTTTCGTTTTCATCAAGAAGTTCACTTTTGACAACAATCAATTTGCTTTCTGCTCGCTGAAGCTTTATTCGTTTCGCTGTCCCTGAATTTTCAAGTTCAACTATTTATTCTCTTCGCTTCTCTACGCTCTTGTTCCTCGCAATGCTTGTTCGCAGTTTACTTTTTCTCTTCGGTGCTCAGCCAGTGTTGGTGTGTTGCTATTAACTAATTTCTAGTGTGTTATCATTGCGATGCTGGTCACCACTTGACCATTGACTATTTTCGACTGCAAAGAAAAGGTAAGAAGTCAATTTTCACGGCGCGC
Source organism: Dinothrombium tinctorium (assembly GCA_003675995.1). Classification (NCBI taxonomy): domain Eukaryota; kingdom Metazoa; phylum Arthropoda; class Arachnida; order Trombidiformes; family Trombidiidae; genus Dinothrombium; species Dinothrombium tinctorium. The sequence continues at coordinate 10,616 of NCKU01000033.1, read as the reverse complement.
GTAATTAGCATTTTAATCTAAATTTAAAATTAAGCATTTAGCATGTAATCACATTCAATTGGCTAAGTTTCATCACTTTTTACTGATTGTGCAGTTGTGTAAAAACCGAGAAAAAAAATTTAAATCGCTAAAATTCGCTTGTTCTTACTAAAATTTAAAAAGTACTTAAAATTAATCTTGTTGACGCTTTTCTTCTTCCTCTTACAATTCTATTCACTTAAATTCACAAACTTTTCTCTAATCTTTTTTTCTCTTTCGTTTCTTTTTCCTACAGACTTGCGACAAAAAAAATTTGCGAGCAAGCGTTTAATCAAATTCAACTCTTTCTTCATCGGTTGCCTATTCGGAATAGTGAAAACACTTTTTTCGAGCGTCAACAACAACAACTTTACGCAATTTTTATTTCCTTCATCGTTACTTCAAATTTATAAATTAGATTTGTTTCTCTCGCGGTGTAAAATTATTTTTACACTAACGTAAAACTAACGAAAATTAGTCAGCCTCAGAATTTGCGAAGAATGCCGGAGCAAAGCAATGATTACCGAGTGGTGGTTTTCGGTGCCGGTGGCGTTGGCAAATCAAGTCTTGTGCTTAGATTTGTCAAAGGTAAATTTTAATTCGATCAAATTTTTATTTAAAATTAAATTTGAAAAAAAGCATAAAAACCAAACAAAACGCTTGAAAAGTGATTTTTCTCAGCTCATTTATTTTGTGTTTAGGAACTTTTCGCGATTCGTATATACCGACTATCGAGGACACGTATCGACAAGTGATCTCTTGCAACAAAAATATTTGCACTTTACAAATCACCGATACCACTGGTTCTCATCAATTTCCAGCTATGCAAAGACTCAATATATCCAAGGGTCATGCATTTATGTTGGTCTACAGGTGAGCTTTCAATTATTAATTTGTTTTTCTTTTCTTTTTTTAATTCTTTGTCACGAACAAATTTTTTTTTCATTTGCATTTTCCATTCTTTCTCTTCAGTATCACTTCGAAGCAAAGTCTCGAAGAAGTTTTACCCATTTACAGACTAATTTTAGAAGTAAAAGGTGAGCGCTTTTGCTTTTCTCTTTGTTTTCACCTCATTTTTGCATTTTAAAAATCAATTCAATTGTTTTGGAAAGAAAAGAAAAGAATTTTCTATAGCAAAGATAAATTCTCTCGCAGGTAATGAAGAAAGCATTCCAATTATTTTGGTCGGAAATAAATGTGATGAAGAAAGTATGCGTGAAGTGAAAACCGACTACGCACAAGATATTGTGAGCAAAGTATTTAAAGGCTGTGGTTTTATGGAGACATCAGCTAAAACCAATCACAATGTGAAAGAAGCGTTTCAGGTGAGTTAGAGAGAATGAAATTCTATTTTCCGCACTATTATTGCGCGCAGAGATCAATCGATTAAAAGTTTGCAAATGCAATCGATATGAAAAATTTGATAATCGAAAAGCGAACTAAAATCCAGCGGTAGATTAGCCACGATTTCGCTTTTTCTGCGCTACCTCTTTCTGCTCATGCTGCAAACGTGAGAATACCTAAATAGATGGTCGGTCGATTTTAATTGATTTAACTTTGTACAAAGATCAACGAAAAGGAAATGTTTGTTCAAAAGAACATAAAATGCGTCGAGAAAACTTAACTCGACAAACGCATTTCACATAACATATAACTGCGTGTAGGCGTCGAGCAAAGAGCAGCACAACTTTTATCGATTGACGACTTCTTTGCTCTCCTCGCTCGTTCTCTCTCTCTCTCTCTCTCTCTCTCTCTCTCTCTCTCTCTGTGTGTGTGTGTGTGTGCGCTCACTATGAAACACCCTATAATTAGGGTATAACAAAATTTGCGATAAATAAAACGATGTTCGATGAAAAATTTTTGCTAATCGTAAAGAAACTATGGCTTTGCAAATAATTAAAAAAAAAAATTTGTTACTGCTGAAAACTAATTAAAATAGCTTCAAAGTTTATAAAACTTTTTTTAAATACAAAAGTGAAACCATCAATTGTTAGTTTCGGAAATAAATAAAACGAAATATAACAAGTGAGATGAAAGGCTTTAAATAGCGCATTAGCAATACATTACACTACTTCAATGCAAAGTTTCGCTTTTCCTCCTCCTCTATATTGACTAAAACAATGCAATTTTCACTGTAGAAAAATAACGTAGTTTAATTAACTTCACACTGCGATTAAGTTTTCACACAGGCGAACTGTGACAGCGCGCGTAGAGCCGACATTGTTTTCTGTTTTGAAAAAAGCGCTCCAAATGCTTAATTAGCTTTTTTTCTTCTTCTTCTTTTTGAAAATAGTGTGAAAATGAAACCAAACAAAAGTAGACGAGTGTTTGCAGTAGAAATCGATTTGAGCCGCGTGTATCGATTTAAATGGCTAGAAGCATTTTTATTTTTTCATCACTTTCACAGAGGAGAAAAAATAGAGCGAAAGTTACGTTCAAACATTAAGTGAAATTGCCGCATCCAGTGCGAGAGAGCGAGAGATCGAGCGCGAGAGCATACGTAAGCTTTTAAATCAGATCGAAATTTATTACGCTGTTCAAAGTTTATATATATAACAAGCAGTGTAATATGAATTACCTCGTTCTATACATAGAGAGGCAGTAATTTTGCACAAGCACAGCGGATACTATTTTTGAAACGCATCAATGACGTATTTTCATAACAAAGAAGAAAAAAACAATTTCGACAAACTTTACGATTATTGCGGTTGCGGTGAAAATAATAAATAATTGTTGCTAACGTAACACACACACACACACGCACACACACAAATGCAATAAATACAAATGCGGTCATATATTTATGCTTTTGGCAAACAGTGGCCAAACTGTTTACAGAGCATTTTTTGTTCGACTGTCAATTACTCGAAGTGAGACAGAGATAGAGCTGAAAATGTTAACATAAATGAGATGAATAGTTACGAAATTCTTTTTTTTCATATGTGTTTATAGTTAAAATATCTTTTTTACAGGAGCTTTTATCCTTGGACAAAAGTCGTAATATGTCGCTTAATTTGGATTTGAAGAAATCGCGATCGCAGATTCGTAAAGAGAAGTTAAAAGGAAAATGTGTTTTGATGTAAGCGACGATGGAAAAAGAAGAAGAGAAAAATAATTTCCAAACAAAATTTACCAAAACACAAAACATAACAAACTACAAAATTCAAATTTAGAGAAAGAAAGAAAAAACAAATGAAAACGGGTAAAAATCATTTACGAAGATAAACAAACAAACAAAAATCGGCCAATTCGTTAGGGCGTTCAATATGCAACAATGAGTGCTAAAAAGAAACGAATGTCATTCAAAGCAAACAAATCTAAAACTACAGATGAAATATTAAAAAATTGTAAAAATGCGAAAGGTACAAAACATTGAGAGGAGGAAGAAGAAAAAATTTTCTTGTCCGAGCAATTTCAAATATTTATTCATTTTTTTCTTACCTTTCGGTGGAGAAAAAAAACAAAATATAAAATTGCTTTTCATTGATGAGAAAACGAAAAAAAAATTAGTTATTAAAAAACGTGATAATAACATTTTATGGTGGATAATATAGACTATACAAATCACTATTTAACTTTCACTCATTTCTCTATTTGAAACATTTCGCTCTGCTGCTTTGGAAAAAAACAACTAAAATTTAAATCAAAAAAACATCTATCGAGAGAATTATAATTATGAATTGTTATACAAAAATGAAAAGTTTAAATTCAAACCTATACGCATCGTTTAAAATCGTTTAATCTCTAATCTTTTAAAATCCAAAAAACTTCGATAAAGAATAGAATAAAATATGTGCATAAACAAACAAAAAAATTTAAAAAATTGTTTAAAAAAACAAAATTTCAAAATTTAAATTTTTAATTTATTATGATTAAAAAAATTATTTTCTCTTTTTTTCTTCGCGTTTGTAAAGTGTTTTTTAAAAGAGAAATAATATAAAACAGATGAAATGATGTAGAAGAAAAATAATAATTTTACCACATAATGAACATTCGAAGCAAAAAGAAAAAGAAGAAGTAAAACATTATTTACCTAAAGCTTTATTCAATCACAAATAATATTTATCTTATTAAGTATAATAAAAAAACACCTTATACATATATATAAAGCAAAAAAAATTGTAAACAGTGATTATTTTTGGATTCAAAAGAAGCAAAGAGAAAAAGAGAGAGAGAGAGAGAGAGAGAAAAAAATAATCGAAATGAATGTTACTAAAATAATCTCTAATTATAGCTTAAAATTATATAAATATTTTATACAATATGAGCTAAAGAAAGCAAAAAACCTTGATCAAGCGATCGAATTTTTGAAAAAAAAATAGTGAAGAGGACAGTGCTAGCAAAAAATAATAAAAGTGCTTTCTTTCTTTTTCTTTTCTTAAAATCACACCCATCTCATTTAATTATGACGATAATAATAATATCTTCTCTCTCTTTTGAATCATTAAAATCACTAAATTAATTTTTAGCTTTACAATATGAATCGAACATTCGTAATCCGACAAGCGATTAGTTTCTCGAAATAATAAATTCTTTGTTTGGAAAACTTTTTTTCATTTGAAAAAAGTTATCTAATCATAAGAAAAAACAAAATTAATTGTACCATCGCGTTGTTATTATTTTATGGCTTCTTTCACCGAAAAAAAGAAGAATCTCATTACGAATTTATGGAGTATTAAGTTAAGCGATGGCAAATGGTCGGATATCGAATGTTAAATTGATTGCGAATATACAGAAACACTGCTTATGATGATAGCATCGGTGTTTAATTGCGATCCGAGCGATGATTGCGAACAAAGTTGATTAAAAGATGAAAAGTGATAAACAATATTATAAATACATAGAAATATTCTTGTTCTAAAGAATAGCGATGAAATTTTTATTAATGAAGAAATAAACGAAAAAACGCTTTGAATCAAGGTTTTCTTACGAGATTTAAAAAAATATGTAAAAAGAGTGTTAATAGCGTTTAAAACAGAAAATTTGATGAAATGATATCTCTGTTTGACAGTTTTAATAGTTAATTTCACATGTTTCGTGCGAAAAGAAAATGAAACACATATTCACATAGTCACATACTCAACATAGTCACACACATTTTCTTTTTTCTCGCTTTTTGATCTTAATTAATGTATAGCTGTGCAATCAAATACACACGTAATTAAATGTAAATGTAAAATATTGAAACAGAAAAAAGCAGAAAAAAATTAATTTTTATCGAAAAAAAAACAAAACAAAATGAAAACGTTGTATAAAAGTATTTTTAAGCGAATTAAAAATTTCAATCTCAAAAAATTTTTATTTTTATATTATTTCGCTAGTATTGGAAAAAATTCTCATCTTGAATTTTCACTCGAAAGTTAATCGCCTGTATAACTTTCCACTTGCTTTTAATCGCAATTTCAAAATGTATCGATCTGAAAATTTTTATTTTATGTCTGTTGCTAAGCTGTGCTGGTAAGTTAAAATTATTTTTAATCTTTTCTTCGTTTCTCGCTAGATGATATATTTGAAGCAACTGTAAGCAGTTAATTTGCGAACATGAATTATTAAACGAATTATTTATGATTTGTACGAAACAAATTGCAATTCTTTTGATTTTTGTTTCGCGTTACATTTAATAAAATAATAATAATAATGTTTCTTCGCGTTTTAGTCGATGATCAAAGTAGAACATTACTAAATTAAGGCGAAAATGAACGAAAAAGTGAAGCAAACATAATAATATACGAAAGCACCTGGAAATGATTGAACAGTGAATAAAGTAAATAGAAAGGTAAGCTAAGATGCATGTTCGTTCGTGAACGTTTTTTCTTGCCTCTATAATTACGATTTGATTGGCGTAATCTTATCTCTTTGTTATTGTTTAAGGCAAAAACTTTTAATATTTTTACTACGCTTTTGAGCAAAACTTAAAAATAACGAATTTATTACAATTTTGATAAGATTAAATTTCATAAATTAAATATATAAACATAAAATTTAATTTTATAAATTTCTAACTTGATCTCCAAGTGGAATCAACAAATACTTGTTAGAAAAAAAATAATTGTGTGTGTGTTTCTAGATAAAATAGCATAAAGACAAGCATTTAATCGGCTTAAATTTGAAACATAATCGGCGATTTTAAGTGAAAATTTGATGAAAACAAGTTCAGTCATACTAAAAAAAAAATAAAGTTTGTTATCTATACTTTCAGTTGATTTAATTTGTATTCTTATTGAATTATTTATAGATTCAATTTGATAAAAGAAGAAATACTCTCAATATTCAATTTAAGAGCACATCATTTAGATAGAAAACAGAGAAATTTAATAAACTGATTCGATCAGACAAAGAGAATCTTTTTTTTCAGTGTTCATTAAATATGAAATAAACAAAAGTATTGATCGAATTGCATGTGCCTTTCCATTAGATATAAAATAATAGGGGCGAATGAACTTGCATAGATAATACATTTGAATATGAGGCAAAATTAAAAAACGGAAAAAAAGATCAAAAAGGTTTAATATTTTTCTTTCTCTTCAATTGCTACATATTAAAGTTGTCTTAAGCTCTCATAACTTTGAACGAAAATATTTCAACACTCTAAAATATTAATAATTCGAGATGAAAGAGATTGAAATATGAAATGTTGTAGATTTCATTAGTTTCACATTATTTAATGAGCAGATTTTAGCACTTGATAAGTGAAATTTTAATACATACAACTCGAAATAATTTTCTCGTGCTAATTATAAAAGTTCGTTTTGATAAATTATTGATTAAAGAACGCAATATGTATAATGATTAGAGCGTATTACGCTAAATAATTTTTATTTATCATCTCTTTTCATTTCACTAAAATGCAAATGAGAAAAATAAATAAAAAAGCTTTTCGTAAAGAAATTTTTTTTCCAACAAAGTTAATAGTTGAAAAATTTTATTTTTCTTAACTCTTCACATCGATTATTTCAAGAGCTTTTTTAAAAAGCTGAGCACAGTGTAATGTAGCTTGCGAAGAGAAAAGAGTAATGGCGAATTATTTTTATCAAGCTATTATTAGTTATTTCAAACATTTGCAAAGTAAATTTAACCCAGCGAATGTGCAATATTTACATATCTTCGCTTTTAAACAAATTTAAAAAAAAAATCAAAAATAATCATCGTTGTATTCAAATTGAGTTTTTCATTTTTAAAATGTTTGAAATGAATTAAGCAAACGCAGAAAATGTCAGAAAAATAACGAAAATTTTCTCAATTAACTAGCGCGAAATTTGTTTCGCTCTCTTGGAACACTTATTATAAAATAAAAAACTTGTTAAAGAAAAAAATTTCATTGTGTGATTCAATTTTTCTTGGAAAACAAACTAATTAAGAGCGAAGTAAATTCACTTTTGTCGTTCTCAAGATGAAAAAAGAAACTTGAAACTTGAAACTCGCTCATCTCTTCGATAAATTACATTGACGTGACAAAGAATAATAAAAATTACAAATACGTATAACATAGTGAATACAAAAAAGAAGCTTGTTTGCTCACAATTACGTTGTTGAGAAAAATAGAATTGACCTATGAACTTTTAAGCAATTTTCTTGGAGAACTTAAAGCTTTTAAAATTAATTAACTTAGTGTTGAACAATTTTGACATGAACAATTTATCAAAGAAAACCCAATGTCGTTAAAGTATTTTCAAAAAACAAAAAAAAAATAAAATAAATAAATAAATTACGCGATCCAGCAAAGAATCGTTTATTACGAGAATATGATTTTGCTATTTCTAACTTTTTAAAATTCTGCTATGATGATTGAAATTTTTAAGAGAAAGATTTTTAATTAATTATAAGAAGTAAAATTGCGTAAGTTGTGAAAGGTTGATAAATATTTGATTTAGTAAACTATTAGAAAATTAAATTAAAGTATAGCAAAAGAGTTGAAGATTTATTTTTCAAATGCGAACTTTTCATTCAAATTTAATTTGATTTGCGAATCGGATAAAACATTCACGTGGTTTAGTTTTTGAGTTTGAGTTTTTTTCTTCCGTGGATAAGAAAAAAAAAAATGAAGAAAAATATTGAAAAATAAATCGTTTTGTGATGCCATTTTTCTTCGTTACCGTGCTTTTGTTTGCGTTTTCAAAAATTCAAGAAATTGCGTTTTCTGTGCACAACAAAAGCAAAGAAAAAAAAATAATAAACATAATTCATATTTATGTGCATAACACAATTTGTAAGCGAAGCACTTTTACCATACGTTTGCTGTACGTTCATTCTGCCAATTTCAAAATTTATCGATTCGATTTTCTTTTCTTTGTAAGTTCTATTCGCTCTATTCTCTCATATAAATCGTTCGCTTAGACAAAACAACGTTTTCAACACACAATCGCGTTTGTTTGCTTGCTTGCTTCTTCTACAATATACAAAACTTAATCGAGTTCTTTTGTTAAAATGACAATCTGAATAGTAAATCTCAATGTTTATCACTTCTTTTCGAGTGCAGTGTTTCGATCAAGTTTGAATAAAATTTAACTTTTTTTTGTTACTACATAATAGAAATTGAATTTCGTTATTTTACAAGCTTTTTAAAATAATTCAAAAATGTCAAATTCTGTCCAAACAAGTTTTATTTTATTTTTATTTTATTTTACTTTCTCCAAATTTTTTAAACTAGAGAACTTTTTTGAATTTTTTTTTTCATCAGTTGAAGTATTAATTTTTGATTTAATTATTTTTTAATAACCTTTAAAAGTTTTTTAAACATTTACACAGCTTGTTAATTAACGTTTAACTTTTTAAATTAACTTTTTAAAAATCTGAAATTTTTAATTGCAAAGTTAACATTTTTACTTACAAAAAATTTTAATAAAATATAAAAATAGAGCTAAAAATATCAATAAAAGCTATAAAATAATTTAATCTAAAGAATAAAAAAATGTCAGAAAGATAAGAAATTTGATCTAAAAGAATGGCTTTAGTTGCGCAATGAGAATCGGCAAAACTCATTTAATATCAGCATCAGAGATGCGAAAACAAATTCTAGCTCTTAGATCAAATCTTTTCGTGATCTGAAACTTTATAGCGTTGAAGCTTAAAAAAGGTTTGAAAATAATTTTTTTTTCGTTGAAAAAATCTTTTTTTGCAATTTAGTTAAAGTAGATTAAAGTGGTGCCTAAAAGCGTGATGATTAAAAATTGACAAGCCAGATAAGTTTTTTCTTCTATACTAAAAAAATCTTATCAAATCGATTTAATCATCAAAAAAGCGTTTCGTTTCAAATAAAATTTTCATTCGTAATCATTTCGATTTCTATTTCGCACAATATCCGCGAAAATATTGATCTATAAGAGAAAATAAAAAATAGTTTCATGAGCGATTAAATAAAACATGTAATTGCTGCGAGTTAATAATTAAGCACATTGGACACAGATGAATGCGTACTAAATACTAATTTCAGCAAATTTGTATTACGATCATATATTGGCATTAATAAGAGTTTCGTAAATTTAAACTTAGATACGCTTTTGCGAAAACTCATCATCAGCTTTTTTCGATTTACTAAATTTTGAATTCGTCACAGGAAAAAAAAATCTTTGCATTTCTCTTAAAATGCCAAGGTAAAATTCAACTAGAAAACGCATACGTAGCATTAAAAACATGAATTGTTCACACATATACATAACATCGCTGCATTAATATTGATCACAAACATAAAAGTGATTCCTTGTCTTTTTTTGACACGAATATTGTCAGTGAAGTCAGACTATGTGAAAAAGAGAAAAACTCTTTTGATGTATAATATGCACACTGTGATACATTTGCATTTTTCATCGAATCATCATTTACTAAAAGTTATACGCTATGATACGTGTAAAATTGATGTTTTGTAACAAAATATATGCAAATTTTTTTTTATTTATTTTTATTCATCTACGTATTTCATTATGAACAAAACTATTGTCAGAACAAATTATTGAACAAATTTTTTTCTTTTCGCTCGAAACCACAAAAATCAATTTTGAGTTGTTTAAAATGAAAAAAAAAAACTTTTTTTGAACTACAAAAAAATGATTTTCACAAAAATGAGTCGAAAAAAATGTAACAGAGAGCTCATTGCATTTGCTCTTGATGATAGAGTGAAGCGAAGCGATGAAATGAATTGCTGTCAAAGAATTTGTCGCTGAATTTGCATTTCCAATGATCATCTCTTTGTAAAGCAAAGATACGAAACGAGCCTTTTTATCGTTTTTTTTAGCATTTTTGTTAAATTCTTGTTTTTGTTTTCTTTTTAAAAAGGATCGAAAACAATCTCAAAAAATTGATTGTGTGCAGTGTTTTGTTGCTCATAAAATCAATTTTGTTTTCTTCTTCTCTAGCGTGAAAAACATCGATTTACAGCAAAAAAAGTTAATTGCTTGCATTTAAAAAAGAAAAACGATAATCGCAAAGCTAATGTGTTCAATTCGCAGCAGTATCAAGTGTAAGCAGCAGCAGCAGCAGCGGGTCTTATTTAGGACAAGGTCCGAATCAATCATTCTTTGCACACTATACGATCTCGTTGCACGGTTGTTTGAATTATTTTGCGCGCTGCTGAAGCTAAATTGCATTTCAATATCAAGTTTCAC
>NCKU01000032.1:0-86927 GCA_003675995.1 Dinothrombium tinctorium | reverse complement strand
TTGTGTAAGGAGTCTGCAAACTTGGAACTCCCTTCCAAATTCAGTTGTCTCAGCTCCTAATATCTCATTATTCAAAAAAGATTAGACGAATTTTAATCAACTGAAACCGCTGCCTGAGTGTAATATTTCAATTACTGTAAAAATTTTCATTGTTTAATTGCAAATCTTGTAATTTTAATGTAAAAGGCATTATAAGCTTTGCTTCCTGCCTTACAACTAAATAATAATAATAATAATAATAATAATTTGAATACTTGAAATCGCTCAATCTTAATCATGCACTTAAATTTTAGCCAGATTTTCGCAACAAATTTTGACACCGAATTTTCCGATATCACCGCTACGATTCTCTATTAACCGAATTACCCGTGAAAGCATATTTTTTTCGGACATTATCTAACTGTTCTGTTAAAATATCATCGATTAAATGGGTGATAGTAGTTTCTTAGTCTCAGTAAAAAGTTATTCGACTTTATATGTGTTGCGTTTTAATTCGAGCACCCTGTATTGATTAAAAAAAATTTCAAAATGCTACGCACGTCGAAATTTTTTGTTTATTATCTTTTTATAATGTTTATTTTGTAAATCTTGTGATTGTTAGAAAAATTTGAATCTTAAGACTTATAAGGGAGGTTATTTACATGTTTAATCAATATCAAAATAAACATTATATGAAATTAAAGTAACTCTCGTTTGAGCATGAAGTTATAGCGGCCATCTCTGCGATTTGCGCATGCAACAGCTTGTCAAAGTTAAGAGTTTAAATTTGTAAAAAAATTCATTTCTACTTTATATTTAAGGCAGTTTCAAAAATTTTTATGTTAAATAAAAATAAAGATGCAATCTCTCTTAAAACATTTTTATGTGAACGTTTTGTAGGTTTATGCATACTTTTTCGAATTCTTACATTTTTTAAATTTGATTGTTTGCTCCTTTTGTCAGCTTTTCTCACTGTCACAATTGAATAACCGACACTGCGCGCAATATTGAACGCTGATTCTTTTTTCGTATTAAACTCAGAGATTTTAATTTGCCCACAAATGTATAAAGATTCGTAAGTGATTTTAGTGTTCGGTTTTCTTTTATTTAGAAAATATTTTTTTCTCGATAAAGCAAAGATAAATTTCGTGATGCATTTTGTTGAGGTAACTCTGAAAGCAAAGCTTTTCAAGTAGATACTTCAAGATGTTCCGTCACTTCTTTCTCTTTGTAGGTAGTCTTCAAAACTTTCGTCAGGCAAGATTACATATTTTTGTAATAAATGTTTGAACTGTTGGAGCCTATTTTCCGCTTACCTCAAAAGCTTTCTCTGAAATCACACTTTCCGGAATTTTTTCACTTTTATGTGAAACTTACAAATAACATACAGCTGAGTAATAGGATCATTTTGTAATGAAAAAATTGACAAAAAAGTAGAATGAAAGGCAAAATAGTTGATAAAATAAAAATGCAATCGATTATGCAGACTTGTTTTCGAGAAAAACTTCGTGAAATCAAAAGAATCGTTAGACTAAATCCATTATGTAAATGCAAGTAGAAGCAAGACATCTAGAAATGTGCGTAAAAGAAGAAAATGACTAGTTTTCATTAAAATTCATTTTTATTCATTCACTTATTTACTTTTTTGTTGCTTGTTTTAGCATGTTAACTTTTCAGTATAAGAGTTGCACTTGAAGAACCGCATTTGATGAGATAAGAAAAATCCTCGTAAAAAAATTAATAACAGTTGGCAATTTAAGTTGGGCAAAATCTAATTGAGAAATTGCAATTTCATTATTTTTAAATCAATATTTTTATAATAGTAAACTTATACTTGCAAAATTATCATTATTATAATTTGCTTGTGCACAATAGGAGGTAACAAAACAATTTATTCGCATAAATACTTTTATGATTTTTCCAGAATTTTCGATACTTTTGAGCCGCCTTCTTTGAAGTATTTTTCAACTTTTTATGTACACGGAAGCATTTTGCAATGCTTTCGATAAATGAATATTTGTTGAAATAGAAATATCGCAAAATTTGACTCCAGAGAGGATATGAAAATATTTTGATATGTAAACTTTCTTAATTATCATTATTCTCAATTAAATTACTTAAAAGGTAAAGGATTGACAAATTTCGTATTTAAGCCATTTATAATATAATTATTTCAATATTTAATTAAAAGTAATTATTTATAAAAATTATTTCAATTTTTGTGTAAATAGTTTTGCACTTTTATTGCTCCATTATTGTAAAGATCGTCGCAAAACAACGCTTCTCACGCAGTTATGGCTTATGTAGTTTTAATAGTAATAATTGTATCATGAAAATTTTGATATTATAAAAAGCTTTTATTAAAAAATAATATCTTAAAATTTATATTACAAAAGTCACAAAAAAATGGAATGAAATGAAATTTTTTAAGCGAAAAAAGCAAATTATCATAAATAATATTAAATTAAGATTTTCATAAAAATTAAGTAATAAAATGAGTTCAAAACATCGAAAAATTTATTTTCACGCTTTTTTAAAAGTCTAATCTGGAGGATTTTTGCAAACTCCAACGATCGAAAATATGCCCATTTCACAGTAGCTGCTGCAGCACCAATCGTGCATTGGACACGGCAAGCCATTCGCTCGACACTAACGACACGAAATTATGTTTAAAAATTCATAAGCAAACAAACAAATTCTAAGTCATCATTGTTTGTTCGATCGACATCAATTTATTTACCTTTTGGGCAAACGCAGAGGCCAAAGATGCGACGAATATGATGATCAAAAACAATAATTTAAAATTGCGCAATTTATTCATTTTGCGGAATTTTTTGTTGAAGTTTGCTTTAAAAACGTGCACTGAATGCGAATGAAATGTCACTCTCACTGCTTCTTATATATTCGTGTAAGAAAAAAAGTATTTCAATGACGAAATTAAGTGACGTACCGCCTAACGTGATTGATCAAGGCATCCATCGGCACGTAACCATCGAGAGTCCAAAAGTGTAATTCTTTGAAGAGAATTGATCTCAATGTCAAACAAACTTTTTTACAGAGTACTTAACTTAGTTTACAATAATAACACAAAAAATGCCGCTTCAAATGCAACTAATGTTTTGCATGATTCGCTTTTTTAGGCTTCACAAAGTTTAAGGATGTTTTGTAGATTTTTTTTTACTCTAGGTAATGTAATATTTAAAAATAAGTTTTGAAAAAAAATTTAGAAAATTTCAAACTGAAGGCAACGTGTAATTATATCAAGTGCTTCCTCCGATACCAAATTTATGGATAAAAACTTAATAATTGAATTCATGGAAAATCACAAGTTATTTAAAAGCAAAACAAGAAGGCGCATAAAGTTTTAAAACTTCGTGTTTGCGAAAAGCTTGCCAAAAATGCAAATTTATTATTAAGAAAAGTTTAAAGGACAGTGAAACAATTATAGGTAAGGAAGCCTAGGCAAACGATGAGTTCCTCAAATGATTGCATTTCACTTTTAAAAGGTACTTTTCCCTTTTACTAATTTAGTTTAAAAATTATGCAATTTGCGCAGTTTTTATTCTTCTCCGCATTAAATATGCTTATCTTAATTGTGTTTACGAGAAGAGCACTCAATGTAAAAAATTCGGATAATATTTTATCGCTTTTCACGGCTAAAAATATAATTTTGTACAATAAACATATTAGATTCAATCAAATGTTTAATAAAACCGTTTTCAAAATTTCCTTCTTATTGAACAGAAGCGTCCTTATTCCTTACTCATTCGTTATCAATGTTTGTGATGCGAATCTCTTTTTAGAAAGCGAAATATGAGTAGTGAAACAGAAAAGAATAATTTTTAATTAAGAAGATAATCGGAAAATTTACATTTGAAGTTAAAATAAAAGTAAAAGCTTTTCATGACAGTGGTAAAAAAGCTTTTTCGAAAGAACAAAATTAGAAAATGAAACGAAAATTGTTTTTCACGAAACTTGATTGAGTTTCTTTAACAAGAAGCACATGACATGCAGTTTAAAGAGGTGTAAGTTAACAATTTGTCTCGGCTTCCAAGATCGAGTTTGTTGCGAATGAAAATTTGTACGTTTATTAACTGATTCAAGGTTTTATCAAAACGATAAAAATAGAATTGAAAGCTGTTGCTAGTAAGCGGCTTGAGGAAACTCAATTGTGAAAATATTGGTGTAAAGGCGAATGAAACGCGAGGAACTGTAATGGTGAGTATTTTTATTCTCTGCCTCATTTATCATCGCAGGTTCGCCTCAGACAGCCACAATCATACATTTTGTTTTCATATTTTCAGCTATGTTAGAAACAACTTTCGTTTAGGGCTACTTTCTTTAGTTCATATTCAGCATATATTAATCGAAATAATTTTCAATAAGGTTCTGAAAAATTGCAAAGAAAATTAAGAATTTGAATTCATAATTAGATGCAAAACTTATAAATTTGACATCAAATTTTAGCTCATTCACTTCAACGTTTCTGTAAGCTGAGAAAAAAAATTTTAATGCGTAGTTAGATATATCGTAGAAAGCTGAATTTAATTCCGTGAAGGACTCTCATAATGAATTTTTTTAGTATTGCATGGAAAAGATGTAAAGAAAATTGATAAACATGATAAAATTTTGATTAAAGACTTAAACAGTTTGATTAAATGAAACAAAAATAACTTTGATTTTTAATTGAAAAGTTGATTTAAAAAAATATATTACAAACGAAATTGCAATCTACTTCAAATTATCAGAAATTATAGATTTCGATGGTAACAGATTTTTTAAATAGGCTTTGCTATTTATGCTATCCAGAGCTTCATTGCGCAAAAAATAATGAAGTAGCTTTTTTGAAACATCAGCCGAAATTAACAATTTTCAACATGATTACAGAATGCAATTAATTTTTGATGATTTTTATTGCTTGCTTGCTTCAATTTATCGCTTTTCACAAGTTAAAACTTCAAGAAAAATGTACAAAATCAATTTTTTATATAAACAGCATGAACAACGAGGTAAACATAGCTGCTAAGTCTAATAGCTTTAAAATCTTGAAAATACAAGTACGTATAAAGCTGTATAGAGCTGGTCACTTATCTTGGATATTTAATGTTCACTTTAAAAGCCATTTTTAAATGTGGTTTAATGTAGTTTGAAAACAAATCGAAATTTCTTCCTCATTCATCGCACTTGCGAAAGTGCGGAGCAAGAGCTCATTTGGTTTGTCAAATTTAGAAATACTTAATTCAAAATTCATGTATTCAAAGGCATATTCAAAAAGAGACCCAAATCATATAAGCGAGTTATATACAGCTTCATGGAAAAGTTTCGCATTTTTCATGCGTGAACGAAAGTGACAAATTTTGCTATTCTAAGCAAAAAAAAAATCTGCGTATTGAACAAAATAAAGTACAAAGTGAATTCAGAAGGAGACAATTTCGTAGAGACAATTTTATTTTTAAAATCATTACATGAAAAATTCAGAGACTTCTCTTTTGTTTTTTTCCATTCCAATAATTTTTATAATTTAATTAGCATTTGAGGCAGAAAAATTCAATTTGGAAACGAATTTGAATTTGTATAAAATGAAGGTTTCAAATGAGCTATTTAAGCATTTGCTTCTCAGCTGAAAACTAGTGATAACAACTCTCTCTCTCTCTCTCTCTCTCTCTCTTAATCGTTTTAAGTTAGATTTTACTTCAAGCTTTGAAAAATCTCGATCACATAATTTGTCCACCAACTTGGGAAAACTTACTTTCTGAGACAATTGTAGCAACCAAAATGCGTCTCGAAGCTTGCATATTCATTGTAATTGCTATGGTTTTACAAACTCTGGCCTCTCAAAACAGAAATCTTCTAAATTCGTGTATGGACACCAATTACCATAAAAAGGAGCCAGGAAATGAAACTCAACTTTTCGGTGAGGTGGGTGTCAATCGTAATGATAATGTGATGATTAAAGTAACTTTTTAGTGCACACGATGGCAAGAGAATGGTTGTTGTACGCCCAATACTACAAGACGCTTTCATGAAACTGTAAACCAGTTTAATTTTGATTTAAGTCATTGTTACGAACAGACAAACCGCACAATGTCAGAAAAATGTAAAAAGTTCTTTCACCAAGATATTTGCTTTTATGGATGCGAACCACATGTTGGACACTGGTTTATAAATGTCAATCTATCATTTGCACGCGAAAGAATGTACAAAGTGCCTTTGTGTGCATCCGTATGTAATGAGTGGTGGAATGCTTGCAAAAAAGAGTTTACTTGTCATTCGAATTGGCCTAAGAATTATAAGTCAATCAAAAATCATTGTAGCAATTCAACTTGTAAGCGTTTTGATCAAGTGTGGACGAGTGCATCCGATTTCTGTGAAAATGTTTGGAATCATTCTTGGAAATATACAAATGACAAGGAACCATGCATGAAGATGTCATTCGATCCGCGAAAAGGAAATCCAAACAAGAAAGTTGCTGAACATTATATTAAAAAAAGTTCAACTTATTATTACCAAATGAAGCTTCTTTATTCCCAAGTTCAATCAGGTTTAAATGGAATTAAGAAAAAAATGGTACAATTTATGAAAAATTTTGACTCAAAATTCTTTGACTTTTCATAAGATAAACATTTCTTAAGATAATTCAGTTAGTAAAGGATAATAATTATCATATAAGTATAATATCTTATCATAAATTAAGATCAGTTTGCAAATTTGATAAAATAAAAATTATTAGTTAATGACGTCTCCGTTCATTCAGATACATGTGGTAAGACGCAAAATTTTAAAACACATTTTTTTAATTAAATTTGATTATAATGCATCGAAAATAAGAAAAATCACATTCTACCAAACTCTTGTGCTTCCGTAAAAGCTTTGACAAATTTTCGTTCATAGCACGGATAGCGGCAAAATGAATCGTTATCTCTCATCATATGATCACTCGGAGTTAAAAATCTTTTACACAATAAACATTTAAAACAGGTTCGATGCCAAACACGATTTTTCGAAATCACATAATCAGTACCACGAACTGGCAGCCCACATTTAGTGCAACGTTGACTTACTGGATGCCCTTTATGTACAGACATCTCTAATGGAAATCCCAAATTCTCACCGGGGTAGGAAGGAGCTTCTTCTTTTTCTGTGGTAGGAACACAATCGCTTTTACAATATGGATAACGATCGTATAGCACATGTTGGCCTGGTTTTAGTAGATTTCCACATAGGGCACAGCGAAAGCATTCGATGTGAAATGTTTGTTCGGTCGAAAGTACAAAAGTATCTTCTCTTATAGCTTTAGTGCATCTTTTAGAATAAGACCAGTTATTGAAAAATGAGGATATCGATCAATTTACCGGTAACATTTAGGAGTTATTGTCTGTGATGAAAGCATTAAAGAACGGTTTATTCCTTTTTCAGGTGGCGACGGCGGATTGCTGGCCATTTTCACAAATGCTTAATTTGTATTCTTTTTCATTTTTAAGCAACAATTAACCTCAAAACGCGTGTTGCTAAACGATATGCTTCAATAAGTGTGAAATTCGAATAAAGTAGTAATTAAAAGTCATTAGTAATTAAAAATTAGGAATTATGTCTTCATCGATTGGAGGAGGGAAAGTGATACAAAGGGGTCAAACTCCACAACGTGGCAAAGGACGTGGAAGGGGGCGAGTGATTCAATCTAAACCAAAAACATCACCTGAACCAAAACGATCTCCCGAACCAAAGAGATATGATGACACTGAAGCAACTTCTTCACCTTCATGCGACCCGAACTGTTGTGGTCCGCCCCCAAGTGATTTGTTTTTACCATGTACTGAAGTAAAGGTAAAATACCAAAAACAATTTTTATATAATGAATTCTGCTTGACATAAATATATTTATTTTACTAATAGAAAAAGGTAAATTACGGCAGAAGACCTCCCGTTCCAGCATCAGAGGAATGTGAGCACATCCAAGTATTAAATCCTGGGTGTGAGAGATGTTGCAAAACAATTACTTTAAATCAATACATTATTTCACTTCACTGTGGATGGCATCATGATTGTTTGCGGTGTTCTTGGTGCAAAGCAACTCTAGATGACAATCACAAGGTATATAGAGGATTGCCATATTGCATAACTTGCCATACGCGACTTAAAGGAGATCATGCCGCGGATATGCGAACGACTCATAGAAGATATCGCTGAATTTTATTTGATTTTCTGAAATACAATAGCTTTCTCTTTGTTTAAATTTCTCGCTTCTTTTTTACCGGTGGGCAGAAAACATGGTTTTGCATGATTCCAAGTTCGTTCATTTTTCGGGATATTAAGCTTTGTTAATACTCTTTCGGTCAAAAGGGGAATAATTGGTTGTAGTAAAATAGAGCAAATCCTTAATGTTTCAAAAATCGTATAAATAACACAATCGAGCGTTTCTTTTTCGTTTTCATTCTTCACCAACTCCCATGGTTTAAACTCTTGGAATAATTTATTACCGTTTCTTAAGCAATGTACTATTGCATCAACGCCCAAATAAAAGTTTGCATCTTCGAAATGTGTTTTACATTCGTCGGATAAGGTTTCCAGTTCATCAACTAGAGTTTTAAATTGATTGTTATAAAATAATCCATATTTAGGTGTTGAAGGATAGCATTGTGACTTGTTGATTGTCGCAGCAGAACATCGATTAAGCAAGTTACCGTAGCAGTTAGCAAGTTCATCGTTTAAGTACCTAATGATTTGTGTTTCATTGAAATCTGAAATGAGTAACCGTTGAGCGTTAAAACTTTAAAATGAATAGATTTATTAAGAAAGGGTGTATCTAACAATATGTACACTCAAGGAAAGAGAAAAGTTTACATTGTTAGGTAAAAGAAATGGTTAAAAAATGTATTTCTTTTACCCAACAATGTAAACTTTTCTCTTTCCTTGAGTGTATATACATTGTTGGGTAAACCCTTTTGTAATAAAAGTATTCAATTCTAATCTTACTAGTGTCAGAATGTGGTACTCCTTGTCTTAACAAGTAATAACGAAATCCTTCAGAGGTATATGTATTTGCCATTGCAAATGGATCTATCACATTGCCTTTACTCTTAGACATTTTCAGTTCATCTATTGTCCAGTGTGAATGGCATACAATTCTCTCCGGAAGATTAATTCCTGCAGCTAATAAAAATGCAGGCCAATAGAGGCCATGAAATTTCAAAATATCTTTTCCTATGACATGACAGTTAGCGGGCCACAATGAATTATGATGGTTCGGATACCCACAGACAGTCAAATAATTTATGAGCGCGTCTAACCAAACATAAATCTATGAATGAGTATCATAAAAGGTAAACAGCGATGCAAATCAATTTCATTTTCTAACGTACTGTTTGCGTATCATCACCGGGTACACGAATGCCCCAATGTATTCTACTCGATGGTCTAGAAATTGAAATATCTTTTGTGGTCTCTTTGATCATATGAACTAAATAATCATAAAATTTTTTTGGTTTGACTCTTTCTGTGTCTGACAGCATCCAATTTAATAATTTATCTTTAAATGATGAAAGAGGAAACATGTAATTCTGCTCTTCACACCATTCAACGGGATTGCCAGATTCTAACGAAACTTTGATACTTTCACTATCTTTCTTAACCTCTCCAATATTCAATTCAGAAACAAATGCTTCATCGGAAGCACAGTACCATCCTTTATAACTATCTTTGTAAATGTAACCATTAGAGTCGATTACATTCCAAAAAGCTTCAACGGTTGTTCTGTGCCTTTCTTCACTCGTTCGAATAAAATCATCGTTTGAAATATGAAAACATTCACACAAGTGTTTAAATCTAGACGAATTTTTGTCGCATAATTCGATTGGTTTCAAACGCTGGCTTTCGGCCGCTTTTTGAACCTTTAAACCGTGTTCATCTGTGCCCGTCAACAAGAAAACGCGGCGATTGTCGGCGAGCAATCGTTGAAAACGTTTGATTGCATCGGCAACCAGCAAAGAATACGTGTGCCCGATGTGTGGCTCTAATTTGGAAGAGAACAAAAACGTGAGCGTGATTTGCGAAACGCGAAACAAATACAAACCGGCGTTTACGTAAAAAATGGGTGTCGTCACAAAATAAGGCTTTTGAGCGAAATTCCGGCGTTTGTTTACAATCGAGCGTTGCTTTAAGAAGTGAGAAAGCAGCGGTTTCCGTTTCACGACCAAGAGAGACATGTTTCGATACTTTTCATAACAAACTTTGCGCCGTTTGTTTGTATTTAAACACCGAGAATCAAAAACGAGTGAAGCGTTCGCGACAAGACGCGCGCAAATCAAACGCTTTCATCTGAACCCAATTCGTACATTTAAATTTTAATTTAATTTAATTTAATATTCCTTTTCTAAACTAATACTGAGATGATTGCGTAAAATTAACTTTCAGAACGATTAATATTGTTCATTGTACTACTTATTACAAAAATTTACTCTTACGAAAATAAATGAAAATTGAAACTTTCTTGTCCATTTTAATACAAGAATTTAACTTAACACCTCGAAATAAATAAGAATTTTGATGGAGACCTAATTAACAAAACTTGTTAATAACAAGCGATGAAGCGCGAGAAAAGAACGCAATATTCACGAAAGCAAAAGAAACGATTGAAACGGGATAGAATGTTCATTGTTGCGATCAATTTAGAATAAAAGCTTGAAATTTTTCCTCATTTACCATTCATATTTAAAAAATCGAAGTTTCAGTAAGTTAAAAATAAATCATTTGAAAAGCACTTTTAGGACATCATTTAATTGAGCTTTTGAAGAAGAAGGTTATTGATTAATAAGATTAATTAAAGTAGCAACTTTCAAATTGAAATGGAACTGAATTTGCTCACAAGCTGTTTTGCTTTTCTTCTGTTTTCTCTTTGTACATCGAGTTGTTTCTCTGAAAAAGATGGCTTTGAATACTTGCAACAACCTTCCATCAGAAGAGGCGAAACGCTCGAATGCGGCACAAATGCCCAATATACAATTCATGCTGCATACCTTGACTTACAAAATTTGACGAATGTTATATTCACAGTCTTGTCGTCAGGTCGTTCTGAAACTTATTGGACTAAGTTTGTTAAGATCAAAAAAGGCAAATGGTTTCGGACTTTTGATGGATTTCCAAAGAGGTACATCGATTGGCTTAATAAATACGATGTGCCATCTGACATCGACCCGCAAACTTTTATTCCGACTGGAATAAAAGATCGCCAATCGCTTACACAAGAAGAGTACGAAATTTTGGATTTTATACAAGTAATAATTCACCGTCTATTTCGCTTACTTTATCATTTTTATCGTTGATTGTTTTGAAAGGGAATTCAAAAGAGAGAAATTGAATATGTAACAATCAATAGGAGATATAGATGGAATGACTGGAGACCGACCGAGAATGAATGCGATTACAATACAGCTGCTTCAAACATATCAAGCATTCTATTCATAAGAGATTATCAAAATTACTATACACTGTGTAAGAAGAGGCAAGCAAATCAAATCTATGCTTGGGGATCAATCAAAAACATGCGCATGCATGCGCCATTTGATGGAAGTAGTTACACGAGTCATTTTCTATCGAGAAAATTTAGCAATAATCAAATGGTAGAAGAAGTGTTATTGCAACCAATTTTCAAGAACAGCTTGCAGTCGATATTCGTGCTCACATTCTTCAACGATAAATATGGCATTCCAACATTTTACAATGCGTCGTTTCAGCATCTCTTCTTTACAGATCATTTAGGAAGCACTTTTAACAATGTAGAAATTGATGAGTTTTCTGACAATGAATGGAAATTACTCGTGAATAAACAGCAATTGTTTGGATGTCCGATCGATGAGAGTTGTTTAAGGTTTTTTGTCGATGAAGTCACTCGAATAAATGAAATCGGATATTTGTTTTTTATGGGACGATACGTGGCGATAAGCACTTCATTAGACAATCAATTTCAAGAACCAATTTTTATTGATGACTATTTTCAAATTAGTGAAATTGAAATTCCTTATTACATCGATGCAGTTTACCATGATCCAAGGCAAAGATGGACTTTTATATTCAAGGTTGTCTCTTTCAATTTTTATTTCAATTTTCATTTTCTTTACATTTTTAGGATGATATAATGTG
The DNA here is from genome assembly GCA_003675995.1 of Dinothrombium tinctorium. Lineage (NCBI taxonomy): Eukaryota > Metazoa > Arthropoda > Arachnida > Trombidiformes > Trombidiidae > Dinothrombium > Dinothrombium tinctorium. The sequence goes on along the minus strand of NCKU01000032.1, from coordinate 74,813 downwards.
GACTTTAGCGTACGACAGTGGTAAGCAATCTTGGTCGGTTATCGACGATAACACAACTGTGACAGACAAATTTCCTCGAATTTCACATCTTGATTGTACATTATACATTTCAAGGGATGGCGATTCGTTTGTTTATGTTTTCAACGGTATTTTTTAAGTATAAACCATTTAAAATTAAACTTATACTATAATTCAGAGGATGAACGCGCTGTTTTAGAGTATAGAGTGACATTTTATCCCATGCAATTAACACAAGCTGAAGATTGGAACATAAAATGGATAGAGGATGTGAATTCAAAACTTCCGTCAAGAGTCGACGCGTGCTTTCGTGAGAATGATACCCACATTCAAATTGTGAGAAACAATTATTTTTACACAATGAAATCTGCAGAATTCTATAAAAGAGTTTGTTGTCACGTTTGTTTTTTTTTTAAATTTTTCAATGTGTTTCCTTTTATAGCAACTACTCATTCCTCCTGTACCTTTTCTATGGCGGTTCCAATGTAAATACCCAACTTTTACGAAAAGAGCCTTTATTTACGATTATTTTACACAATGGCAACCTAAACCTTCGAAGAAATCAGGACAATTACGAAACTTTGGGAGAAGCCCATCAAAGGATAGCACAACTGCAACGGCTGAAATACCGCTTGAAACTTCAGTAATGTCGAGTTCTATAAGAACGCAAAAAACACTCGATACGGGAGAGGAGAATGGAGTGAAAAAAGCCACTAAGAATCCGTTTTGGCTGCAGTATTGGATGCATGCAGCCATAATTGGCATTGCTTTCCTTTTCTTTGGACTCGCAGCATCGTTGGCCATTTTCATCGCAACGAAGAGTAAGATAAATAAACTTTAAATGAAATCTCAAATAAACATTACCTGATCTATTTAACAGAACGAAAAGCCATAAAGCTCAGCAAAAGTCTGCGGGAAAGGCTTAGTTCTCCGCGTGGCAAGAAGAAATTGGTTAAGGCATTGATGAAGCGAATGAAGAAGTAAAAATAACTTCACCATAAATTTTGTTTTTCTCTTTTTTGACTATTTAGTTTTAAATAATATCAATTTTTCTTTTTCCTCATTTTTGGCATTTATATTTATCATTGTTTTGTATCATTCGTTTCATTTGAAACGAATAATACATCAAATAGTTCATAAATAATCAATAGTCAATGATCAATCAATTTCAGAAACAATTTTGAAATGACAGAAAAAAAACAACAACAAACTAAGACAAAATAAATAGTAAAGATAATAGAAAACCAAATTGGAATGCAAGTGAAATGATTGCTAACAGTTTGCTTTGGCTTTCTATTAATGTTTTGTGCATTGAACGATTTTATCAAAAATCATCGCTATGAACATTTGCAGCAGTATTCAAACCGAAAAAATTATCACTTAGAATTACTAGTTCAATTAAAATGTGCAAACAAATAAATTGAGATTATGCCGATGATAACAGCACTGATTGTGCTCATATGATGTTTTTTTCAGACGAAATGAAATAATGAGCTGACGGTAGCTAAAAAATAAAAATTTTTTAACATAAGTCTAGAAACAAATACAAATTTATTTAATTTAATTTCATATTTTGCGCTGCGATCAATTTTTACATTGTGCGTGGTCGCATAACTGCGGAAGCAAGCAATTGCGTGAACACTCCCATATGCTCAATCAATAATTCACTGTTTTTACCATTGTTTGCAAACGAAACGCGTATAACTCGTAAATTTGTTTTCTCCTTTTTGAGCGTTTATGTTTTCAAACACTTTTTTCGGTTTTAAATAATTTAAAAAACTTAAAAATGTTCAAGTGTATCGATGCAATTCGAAGCATTAGGCTTTAAACGCTTTTGGATTCGAAAAGAATTGAGTTAGAATTTTCGCTGCGTTCGCATGTTTGTGATGAAGAAAAAAATTTGTGAGTCAATTAAATTAAACAAATTTAAATCGTAGAATTTTGTGATTTTTCTCGAAAAAACAGAAGCGATCGATTCGAATCGAGCGCTGCAAACTGTTGATCGCCGCTTTTTCGAATTGATAACCAATCAAAACTGAAAACGCAGTAAAAAGGTCAGTCGATAGTATCGATCTCGAAGGCGATACAATCGAAAAATCGAATTTGATTTTTGGCGGTTTACAATTTCTCGCTTTTTGCGATCGAAACACGCGAAAAAAGCGAACGCACCATTTTTGCGTTTTTCACCAAAAAATGGAAAATGAGAACGATTTGAAACGAGGTAAGCGTTTCGCTATTTACTCAAACGCTGATTTTGACTCATTTTTTTCTGCGAAAAACAAATATTTGTGCGATTTGTCATTTCAAGCACTGAATCCATTCGCACAATGCGTGAGACGTGTGATCTCACATTAAATGATTTATTATTGATCTTTTAAATTAACTGTTTTTCATTCATTTCCACTCTTCTCTTGAATTCGCAGAAAACGAACGCCTCGTTCGCAGAGTGAACGAATTAGAAACGAAATTACGTGAATTGGAAAGCGATCACAAAGAAGCGAAAGAAATGGTCGAATTTTTAACCGTCGAACGCATCGTTTTGTGTGAAACGTTGAAAGAAACCGAAGAAATGCTCGAAAATGAGCGAAAGCAGCGAAGCGAAGAACAAAAATTGTTGAGCGTTAAAGAAGATTTGTTACAAAAAATGATCGCTAAATATAAACGCAACCGACAAGTGTGGGAAGAAAACGAAACAATCGCTAATCTCGAGATTAAGAAATTAGATGAAATTATCGATAGAGTAATCATCACTTTACAGCAAAATCAACAAGTTTTTGACCAATGCGCTCCTTTAAAGAAATTATTGCACGATTTAACGCAAGAATCTTCCTCAAAATCGTGAGTCACTCCGTATGAGTGATGCACACTTTGCTGTCTGTCTTTCCGTTGTTATTTCGGAAAAATTTAGCTTTAACAGTAAAATCGTACATTTAAAAATTATGTAAATTATACGTAATGTTCACATTTTTCGAGAATTATTTATCTGTAAACCAATTCACTATTCGTTTGTCAAACCAAACCATTTGTCCTTTTGGCTCTTTAACGTTTGGAGGCAATAAAGCCAAAAAAGTCGGTGCTTCTGCGCCCTGTTCAATCGTTAAGTGACCCTTGTGACATGTCATGTCCGTGTCCACATAGCCTGGATGTACAGCGTTCACAATTATATCTTCACGTGGATCTTTATCGAAATTACGCTGTTGAATAAAAGTTAACGCAGTTAATGGTACCTTCGATGCAATGTATGTGGTCGGCGGCCAGCCTTTTTGCTTTTGCACACCGTTACGAACATCATCCAAGTATTCGTTAACGATAGCCACTAATTCATCTTCGGTGAGTGTTGGCGAAGCGAAGCGAGCGCGTATTTCTTGACTCGGTATTCGCTGCAACATTCCCGCTGAGCTCGAAACATTAACAACTCTCGCGTGCGGTCGCAGTATCGGAAAGAGAATGTTGCATACGTCTCGAGTAGCGAAAAAATTAGTTCCCACCGTGTTTTCGGCTTGTTCTAAGACCGACGCTGGCGAATCATATGTATACGCAATCGCCGCATTGTTAACGAGCACGTCGAGTCCACCGTATTCATTCAAAAGATAATCGCGCAGATTTTTTATGCTTTGCTTATCATTTATATCTAATTGATGAAACTTAGCACTCAATCCTTCCTCTTTCAATTTCTTAACAGCGGCTTCTCCGCGTTCAGCACTTCTAGCTGTGAGTAGAACATCGCCTTTAAATAGACGACACAAATTTCGTACGATGCCGAAACCAATGCCTTTGTTGGCACCCGTTACAACAGCCACTCTAGTTGCCATCGAGTACGACCACAATTAAGAAGTTCTTAAATTAAGAACTATTTCCGTGTCACGTAATCAAAAGCGTCCTTTAATTATAACGTTTGCGACGAAACGAAGTGCGTGGGGTGAAACCTTGACGAGTTGATACAAAGACAAGGCTGCGATCGTTTACGGCGTGCTGCCCTCGTCAATGTCGGATGGCTTTAAGCGCGACCAACTCAACTCATGCCGCCGTCCTTTCATTCTGCCCTCTTGTTGCGATCGAACACAATGATCTTTAATTGTCTCAATAGCCGCTTTCCCCAATTACAACTTTGTTCGTACTTCAGACAATAGTTAAGTTCTTTTTAATGCGTTTTCACATATAAACAAGTAATCACTGTAATTGTTCACGCTAACTATAACGCTTTATAAGGCGCATCTGTCGGCATCGGTTGCACCAAAAAGAGTTTAGTTTTTCCTCCAAAGAAACCTTATATAATATATATATTACACTCGATGTGTGTGTTCTTTAAATTTCTACGTTCTCTTTGTAATTAAATTTTTGTTGCGTTCTAAAAGTGCGACACACACGTCACATTTATCGTGAAAAAATCTCGCTCATATTTTCGGCGCGTTTTTGTTTTGAATTGATTTCAATGATAATTTACGAGAGAAGCAATTAAGTAAATCAAACTGGACGAGACAGCTTGTCCGTCGCACATAATTTATTTAATAACTCTTTTCTTTTTGAAAACGCTTTTCAATTTTGCATTGAAGGATTAACTCAAAAATTTATCTTTGCTTTTAATCTAATGATGCGCCGACCAATTTTGATGATTGTTCGTGTGTCGTCGAAGAGCAAAAGCAACCAAAACGCGAAGTTTTTTTACCGAAGCACCCCAACTGTTAAAACATCGGTGCAAAAGCCAGAAAATTATATTTGAAGTGGCACTTTGTTTAAATATTTATGAACAGTCGATTACAAACGATGTGTGGTAATTTTTTGACGTATTTTTACCACCGACAGTGAAAGTTGGCGAAAAAAAGCTTCTTTCGCTCTTCGCTTCCAAGCGATGCAAAATAACACACACATCGAAAGTAAGAGCAAACGTTAACGAGCAGAAAGCAAATGAAGCGAAGATTTCATTCGAAGATAATCGTAAAAGTTGTGATTTTTTACATACAAACCGAAACCGTGTATTTTAACTTTTCACAGCAATTACCGATTCTAAATGTAATTTGTAGCTTCATGCTCGAGAAAAAAAGCGAAAAGTTCAGTGAATATTATCTATTTCGCAACTCTTTTCACTTTAACAACACTTTGGTAAAAAAGGAAAGTAAAGAGTAAAGTGAAGTGAAGTGAAGTGTGTCTATTCTTCACGCTCGCGATGTGTGTGTGCAATTTTAGAAAACGAAAACGACAGCGCTATCCGTCAAAAGTGTACTTTACCGCATCTTCTTCTTCTTCTTCTTTTTCGACCCGACTTCTCATTAAATATAATTAATTAGTGTTTCACACAATGGCGGATGCTTTCTTTCAACTTTTTTCGGCAAAATCTGAATTCTTTTTTTTGTTTACCAAAATTGCGTTTCAATCAAAACAATTCATAGGATGGCAATCAATTATCAATTTTACTTCATTACACACGCATAGCTTGCGTTACCTGTTCGCATGCTTTTTTTACGAGTGCAGAAAACGCTTTTTTTTCTTCTCAATGAAATTTTTATTCTTGAATTATTCATGAGTTAAGCAAAACTTTTGTGCATCTGTTCGGAATCGGTAAAAGAGTTGAGCTAGAATTTCTCACAGCTGCTTTAAATAAAAGATTAGTTTTCGAATGCGTTGATGTTGAAATTGCTGACAAATTTTCTCCTCAGTCTGATGCCATATACTCTCTCATTTAAAAGAAATATTTTCATTCACCGCCAAAGCGATGACCAAGCACTTGATGAGTTGATGGCCACGTTAATGACAGTTCACTGCCACACGTCCCAAGTGTAGTGATGAAAAACTGGATTCGATCTTGGATCTCTTGGTTTGTTGTTAGGTGCAATTGCAGTCTTGTTGTAAGCGAAAATTTTTTGCATTAAAAACTTGATAATCTCAGCTTGTTCGCTAGCAATGTTATTATATTCGCACGGATCTAATTTGATATTGAATAAACAAGCTTCTTCTTTAGGCCTGCAATTGCTTGACGCATTTACTGGCTTTTCACCGCATTTTATTTTCAACTGGTTTCGATGCGCCAGTTTTGAGCTACGCTTGTTCAAAATTTTATTTACGATGCCACCGCTCGTAAAATTATGCCTTTCGTGAAAGCCCAGTGGTCGAAACCAGCCATCAAGCGTACCGTTATAAACAGTGCCATATACAATTTTGTAATCGTTATATCTTAAAGCGTAAATATTCAGTTTATCGTCTATATTGTGCAATACTTCAGTTCTTAACGGTTCACTTCGTTTTGCGTTACTCAAAGTATCCCAAAAATCAATGCCGTCTAAATCCGGTGGTAACGAGCGTCTATTGCCGCCGACTGCTGAGTAAAGTGTCGGCAACCAATCTTGGATGTGCATTAAATCATGATACACGTAGCTGGTGTTGTTTAAAAGCCTACTCCATAAAAAACAAACTCCTTTTACGCCGCCTTCCCAAAGCGTATATTTTACGCCTCGTAACGGCCAATTTGATCCAACGCTGTTGTCGACGCGAAAGCGGCTTCCACCTGTCGCTCCTCCGTTGTCGGTCGTGAACATAATAATTGTATTGTTAATTGCATCACCAGTTGACAGTTCTTCGAATATTTCGCCAACAGCATCGTCCATTGTTGAAAGCATGCCGGCGAACGTACGTCGTCTGTGGTCTTTAATGTGTGGAAATCGATTGATATATTCTTGTGGGGCCTGTAAAACTGAGTAACTGTTGCCGGCGTGAACCGATTGTAAGGCGAAAAGGATGAAAAATGAATTACTAGAATTATGATATTGTCTTACGAGTTTTTTCACTTCTTCTTTATACACCGTAGTCGAGTATTCACCGATATAATCATTGTGAACTGGTGTTGATTCTCGCCAGAAATCGTAGCCCCAAAAATTTTCTAAATCTGTGTGGTCGAAGTAATCTCCTTTGCCGTGGCGGTAACCAAAATGGGTGTCAAAACCACGATTGGTGGGTAAATATTCTACTTTGTGGTGTCCCTGATGCCATTTGCCGACGAGATGCGTGTTATATCCCAATTCTTTTAAGTATTGAGGAAGCATTTTAAATCTAAGCGGCACTCCCCAGGGACTGGCCGCATTAATTACATTGTGCTGCATTCCCGTATGTATTGGATGTCTTCCTGTGAGCAAAGCACTTCTAGAAGGCGAACAAATTGGTGATACATAGTAATTGCTGAACGTTATGCCATCCAAGGCGAGCGCATCGATATTCGGTGTATAAATTTGTTTTGATCCGTGAAAACTAACATCACCCCAACCGAGATCATCTGCAACAATAATCAGTATGTTTGGTCTTTTATTCGTGCACTGAACTTTAAAAATCAACACACTTAAAACGAGTAGAATATTTTGCCACATTTTCACTCAAATATCACCAACGATTTCCTCAAGCTTAGATTTATAACAAGTTTTTAACTTTTATCCGAATGATAATAGCGCCTTGAACAGTGCTCTGTGATAAAATATCAATCGCTTCGAATATTGACATCAAATTCTGAATTTGTTTGGAAATTTAAAATCTTTGTTTAATTTAATTTTAGAAGGAAATCAATTGCTATTTACAATCTTTTTTAGTAACAAACCGTATTTATACTTTAGTTAACGATTGATTAAAAGTGCTTTGTTTTGTTCGACAAAATGGACAGTGGCCATATTGAAGCACTTGCATCTCGAATTCGTCGCTATTAAAGAACTTGAAAAAACATTTTTAGTAAAAAATTTCATAAATAAAAATGTTAAATGTACCTTGTTACAAAAATCACATTTAGTTATGCTAACATCAGGCATTAGATTGCGATAGAATTGTTTTCGCAGTGGCTGAGGCCAATCGACAACTATCACTTCTGATTCTTTTATTTGTTCTAAAATTTTGCGATTCACAACAATCGGATTGAATTCAATTCCATCGCCGTCTTGAAATGTGAACATTTTCGCTGTAAAAAGATCATTGATTGCCGATGAATTTCTTCGCGAATGTTCTTCGGCATCGTACGACTGATCGTCAAATTTTAATGTCTGATAATTTAAATTTTGCTCTTCCTCCCATCGAGGCGCACTTGCGATCACTTTTCGAGTATCGATATCTTCGCTGTTATCTTCGCGTTTAAGCAATTCAATTGCTTCTTCGTCGCTGATATCATCTTCTAATTCAAATTCAACGAGTGGCAAAACGTCTGCGATCGAAATATGTAATTTAAAGTTTTTCACACTACTTAAAAGCGATAAAAGTGAATCATTACCAAAAGTTGCGAAGGAAAAAACGAATGGTTGCTGGCAATTAATGCATTGATTTCCTTTGCTATTATACAGCGGATTAGTTGTCGAGCACCGGTAACAAAGTGGAAGAAGATCCTGTTACGTAAACGAAAAGAATGTTGAATGTAATCCAGTTTCGACGGATGTGAAAGTTTTGCTTGCTTTTTTCATCACCTCAGCATCACTGAACGGCTTCGCCCTGATCGTTAAGTCGCCCATTTCGATTGCATCTACAAATCGTGGTGGAATGTGTAATGAGTGAAGCTTCTCGTAAACCAGACGAGCTAATTTATAAGCGCCCAAATTTCTTCCTTGTTTCGCAAGAGCGTATAGAATTGACCTGATTTTTTTACAAATTTAATAATCAATACATTTTAATCTAATCATCGCTGTTGAGAACAAGTAATTACAATGATCTTGATTATTACTCACACTTTTGAAACGCCCTCAGGTACGTTGTTCAATGTTAGATGAAACAAATAACGAGCCATGTTAAACAATGCATCTGGAAAGAATGAAGTGAACGGTTCTTCCTTTTCGATTAAAAGAACGCGTTGTTAATAAGCTGATTCTTTTGACAATCTCTTACAATGTATCGATAAATATTATGGTAAGCGTAGTAAATGTCCGCTTTGCGCTGAAGATTGCTGAACTTATTGATAAACTTTTCGCGTTGTGATTCTGATTCAACATCTCTCGCTTGATCCAAGCATTGGAGTGAAAGAATCCAGTTGTAATATGCTGCATCGTTGAAACGACGCTCGTTTATTGCGTTACTCGTTAATTGTAGCAACACTCGCAATGCTTCTCGCACTTTGCCAGCTTTGTGAAAGGCTGTCGAAGAAAAATGCATCGCATTCTTTATTTAAAAGGCATCGAGCGAAGGTTATTATTACCCTGTTGCGATTCAATGAAACGATCATTTTCGGCTAACCACGTGGCATACGGAACGTACACATCTTCACGCAGTTCAGGATATTCATTCACAAGTTTGAACGCTTCCTCCCATTGACATGATTTCACATAAATCATTGCTAAGTTTTTTGAATCGCCAATTTTTTTAAACACTTCAGCGGCGCTAAAATACTGTTTATGTTTCATTAAATACTCGGCGCAAAGTGATAAATTCTTGCGATCGCCTTTGTCTAATTGATGGACAACATTCATTAACCTGAAAAAGTTAAAAAAAACACACAAAGTTATTAATACCAATGAAGTGAACTTCTGAAAAGCAGTGCACGAAAATGTTTACTGCGAAAAGAACGTGAAACACGCATTACATATCAATCCACGCGTGTTGTCCAATTATATCGATAGCTTTCGTTACATCGCCCGCAGCCAGATACATTTCGGCGGCCGCACGCGGCTCGTTGATATTGTGCACCCAGTCGGCACGCTTCACGGCCAATTGCTTTTTAAATTGTACATCGCCAGAACGTAGAAGTTCTTGAGCTTGATCGAACATACGTAAGTCCGAATACATCGCCACTGCTTTATCGTCGTGTCCAGCTTGTTTATATAATTTTGCAGCTTCGCTGAATTGCGACTTATATGCCATGACGTCGCCTAAAAATGACATTTCACTTGCTTTATTGTTCACAACGCCAGAATAGGTGAAAGATTGGATTAGATCTAAATACGGGTAATTTCTCAATTTAATAAATGCTTTTCTCGCAACGTTCAATTCCATTGATTCCAACGCGACGAATGCAAGTTCATTCCAATCCTTCTCCGTCACCTTTAAGGTGGCGATTTTATATGCGTCGCTAGTAAAAAAGATTTTATATTAGTCAAAATATCGTTAGTTCATTAAACTAGAAGAATTTTAAAATATGCACTCGCATACCTAAATTGCTTTCTTTCCAAGTATTGAAACAAGGAAACCGATTGAGACACCTCAACTGTCGTAATCACGTTGTAATGAAGACAAAATACTTTTGATCCAGAAAACCCGACAACGAAACCCTATGTTAGAAGGTTGAGCAAAAGAGAAAATAACAGTCGCCACTATGGTTGCACAGTTCAGCATTCTGTTTACAATTACTTGCAGTTGTTGACTGTGTGTGGGAAAAGTGGCCGCTTTGATACTTAATGTACCCGCCCCTGAAAAGCATAGCATATCTTCAAAATGAGAATTCCAGGCTACGCTGTTTGCGTTCGATTCCTATAACAAGCTTTTGAGTTTGATGTGATGAAAATTAATAAGTGAGCTTACCTGATAAATCAATTGTTTGCTTTTCATATCGTATACATAGCAATTGCCTCTATCGTCTACAGCTGCTATTTTCCGTCGCATCAAGCTCAAATCTAAACAACGGACAGGATTTGAAATCTTCACAATGTTGATTGGAAATGGATTATTCAAAAATATTTGGACTATTTGGCCATTTTTGAGGCCGATCAATAGCGCCTCTTTGCCTGGCGGTCCGCCGATGGTTTTAATATATCTGATAGCTGAATCCATTGACCATTCGCGTTCCAAATTGCCTTGAAACGATAAACTCTGTAGACGCTTTTCCTGACACAATACGATGGATTCCGAGCACACCACTAATAACGTGCATTCGATTTTTTGACTCACTTTTTCCTTTACTTTATAGTGCATATCCGCTTGTTGATCGTCTTGCGTAACCTCGTATATAACAACTCTTTCAGGTAATTGTATCTAATCAAGCGTAAGAAGTTAATCAACAGTTGATTTTCGCCCGAAATTTGAACTTACAGCTAATCGATCTTTGTAAATCGCAATCTTTTTTACCAGATCTCTGCACTTAATTTTAACTAAAGACAATTTGTAAAAATTATCGATTATTTCGATTATTAAAGTGATTGATGTTTGTTTTAGAAATGTGAAGATTGTTTATTGTTACCTTTTTCCTCGGTTATCAAATGCTGTATGATCACATCAGTCATATTTTCACGATATGCATAACGGTCTTTATATAAACTGTGCACCGTGGAAAATACTAATTCGTACACTTTCACTTCACCTTCGTTCGTCCCAACAGCCTTTGAGTTAGAAATTATTTTATAGAAAGAGTTTACAATGGCACTCACAAACTGACCACACAATTTCCTTCGTAATCAGGCTTCGCGCACCAAATCCACGAATTTAATTCGCATATTGGACCGATCACAATGCCGTCTTTAGTGTAAAGAATCGCTTTTCGATGAGTGCCCGATATTAACATATACTCGCCATTATCAAAGTATGTGATGGAAAGCGGTTCGAAGCCTATCATTCTTTCTTTGCCTACCTAAACAGAAACAACATTGACATAGATGGAAATCGCAATGATATTTAATAATTTTCATTTTTACCTGTTTCCCCATCAAATCATAAAATAACAAATTTTTATTCCAATCGACCACAGCGAGTATATCGACATCGCTTTCTTTCGATGAACAAAACGAAACTCCTGAAATGTGCTGCAGGGAAGCTCCAATTCGTTCAATTTTTAATTTCTCCTCTCCTGTCTTTATTTGAAATAAATTTAGCTGCAAAAACAAAAAGAAGAATGTGGCTTAACTCACTCGACTTCGAATTGAAATATATCCGATCGATAAAGCTAATGCTAAATTATGACCATCATTACTCCACGCACACGCATTCACTTGTCCCGAAAGCTTGTGTTTGCTCACTGCTTTTTGCTCGGGTGACCAGAGACCGAAATCGGATGAAGTGCAACTGGCCAATTGATGAGTGACAGGATTGTATGCCATGCATCTGATTGCTTCATTATGTCTAAACAATCAGTTTTTGTTATCGTCTTAGAGATGCTGAATATTTAAATTTTCAACATACGCATATTTGAGAATGCCTTCCAATTTTGATGTCCAAATGATTACGTTTTTATCCGCAGAACCAGAGGCGAATCGCTTTCCATCTTTTGCGTACACTACGCACAGAACATTCTCTTTGTGACCTTTAAGCGCTTGTATAATCGTCCAGTCTTTTGCATTGTAAACATAAATACGATTTGAGGCTGCGACAATCAATTGACTTCCATCAGGATTCCAATCCAAATCATAAACGCTGAAAAGCGCAAAAATGTGAACAAATTGATTGATTTAGCAAATAAAGCAGCGACAATCATCGCATCACAAAGTAAACGAATTCATCACTTTGAAATTTTCTAATGCTTTTATAAAGTCAATTCAATCTCGTTTTTTACGCATCATTTTTCAACCAGAGAACCACACTGTCTCTACTCATATACGTTCACGCATTTAAATACAAAGAGATTTTCATAGATTACGGTATTTATACCGCATTTAGATGCTTCTAAATATGCATTTTGAAATTTTTTGTACCTCAATGCATTTCCATCGCGATCGTCTAATTTTTCACTCCACAAAACAGTTGTTCTCATGTTTTGACTTTATGTCTTTCGTCAGACATTACAATAGTGATCCGGTGCTTTGTTTGTTGTAAGTTCAAACTTTGTTGCCATGGATTTCAACCGATCGTTTTGTTTCTTTGCAAACGCTGTTTTTCGCTTTACACTTGTTTCAATTGAAAACAGTTCAATTTAATTAGAATGATATCGTTTGCAACACAAAGATTTGAGATAATTATTGGGAGAAACACTAACAAATATAGTGAAATGTTCATATTGTTCAACATTGCAATAGTGTAAATCGTATCGATCAGTCAAAACCCGTTCAAATTTTGTCACTCTATCCTCTCCGCTTTCGACTTATATAACCAATTTTACGCTTTTTTTAAATCTAAAGATTCATTTTATTTTCACATGGAAGAAAAAGCAGATTAACTGAAAAAGCAAGTGTATCATTCATACCAATAAGAGTCAGTACAGTCGAATAAAGCACTAATACACTGATAAATGGCTATCCATTCGCGAAAGCTAAAGCTTCGTACACGTTGCAAAATATTTCACATTAACTGGAGTGATTCTGGCTTATCTTCCATTTCGGATGAGGCATTTTGCAAACATTTCATTTTTTAAATGCGAAATAGACGCTGAGCTTAATCAGCTCAGAATTTTGAACGTTTTAAAAGATCGAAATATTTATGAAAATATAAAACGCCTGTAAACCCAACATCCATTCGAGCATCTTGAAGAGAAGCGTCATCTAATAACCGGGAATACCCTTCTCCTGGTTTCGCGAACGACATCTTCTCGTTGATTGCGTGTGGTATGCCTTAATTTTTTCGCTTTTTCTCTCCTCTCTTTTCTATCTTCCGATCCGCTGTTGTCTCAAACGAACGCACTCGTTTAATTAACTCTCTTTATTCTTATTTTCGCTTTCGACTCGGTCGCAGTGATCTTAAACACTTTTATAGATTCGTCGCTCGTGTTCATTTTTTTTCAAATTTTTGCACCGTTTAAGATTCATTATATTGAGGTAAGCAGAAACCGTTTGTTTGCCGATGCGTTTGTGTGCTTGTGATTTTGTAATTTACAAATGGTTTTAATTACAAAATTATTTTACACTCAGTCGCACAGAAATCTTGCCATTGTTGGAATTTATGTAAACAAAAATTAGGGAATTTATTAACATTCGAACAATTAAAGAATTATTTAAATTCAATGTAAATTTAAGTTTAACATTGAAAAATTCGATTTCAGCGAGTTGTCCGAAGAGTGATCGACTGAAGCACGACTGTATTAAACACTAGATACAGAAGCAATTGTGTCCGATTCACAAATAACTGATGCAAGAGTTGCCCGAAATACGAGTTATCGAAGCAAGAATGTTCGAATCGTGAATGTGCAATCGATTAGTGCAAAGAGAGAGTTCTTCGATTCTCTAATTGTCCGATTCGCGTTTCACTCTAATAACGAGTGTCTAAAGCGCGAGTATCCAAACCACAAATGTTCAAAACGCAAGCCGCATATATGGAGTAGAAAAAAATCGTAGAAACAGAGGTAAGCTTTGACAATTAACATAAGATCCACTTTTAGTGTTTTTGTTTATAAAAACGCCAACAATGGGAAGATTTCTCTGCGACTGTCAATACTTTTTCGAATATTTTTATTAATTTATTTCAAAATAATCATCGTTGAACCTAAAGTAAACATTCATGCAAAAGCTTTTTTGAATTTTCATCTTCGGTTGAATAACCGATCGTGAAATAGTATTCGGTGTGTGTGTGTGTGTGTGCAAAACTCGCAGCGCGCAAAAAACGCAGCAATTTCCGATTGCGCCAAAATTCGGAAAACGCGGTTGTTAATAACCACAAAATCATGTATTACAGGTTTTTCGGTTGCTTCAATTTGGGCTAAAGCAACGAGCGTTTTTTCGACGCATTAACACTTTGCATTTGCAATATACGGAAGCGAAATTCTCGATGAAAAAAAGTTACTCAAAAGCATTAGACTGCGTTAGTTTTAATGAAATATAATTTAATTGTGTTCAACTTGATTCGATTTTATCTATAAAAAAAATTCCTTGACGACTACTTTTTTCAAGTGAAAAGTTTTCAAAATTATTCGAATTTTGAAATATTTCGGTTTAAATTACTTTATGACTTTATAATTTATTACTTGAGTTTTCTTCTGAATTAACTTTTCTAGCCGATTTGAGGCTTCCAAAGTTAACAAGTTGTAAATATAGGAAAAGAGGGAGAGCAGTGTATAGAGTAAAATAAGAATTTGAAATGTTTGAATAACGCTTCGAAAAATAAGAAAACCAATGCTAAATACCTAAAATTGCGAAGAGTATTTTTAGCTGCTCTTGTTGCGTAACGATTTATCTTTTATTTTCATTTACTATTTTTGCAAAGTTTTATTTAATCTTATTCACTTTTACTCGTAATGCATGAGATCATAATTGATGCGGAGACGACATACGATCATTGTTTACGATGCATTCACCTTGCCTTAGAACGATTCACGATAAATTAGATGATTCAAGCAAAGATGAATCATTTCGAGTAGCTCATTCTCATATCGTATTCACAATATGCTTTCACGAACCGTCTTATTAAAGTTTTCAAAGTTACACTCGATTTTCAAAAATCTTTTCTTTTGAGTAACGCTACATTTCTGAGGCCAAAAATGCAAGATTATTGCGAAGACGCTGTTTTCGCGCACAAGAACGTAATTATGCATTTTGGGTTTTTTATTCGTCACGTGAAAATTCCTTGCTTATTCATTGAAAAATACAATCACACAAATTACTTTCAAAGTACTTTCAAACATTTTATTTCGCTCGTTTGTAAAGAAAGGACGCGAGGCAAGTGAGCGTTGTTAACAATGCTTTCAATAGCTTGTAATCAGTAGAAAGCGAGTAAATTTAAAATCGGATCTCGATTCCGATCAAACATTCGAAAATTCTGATTTAAATGGCAGATCATCCGTGTTGCGACCAATCTTGTGCGATTTCATGTCCAGAGTGTCCGCGATGCGAGCAGCCTGTCGAGTGTTCGGATCGAGTAATCGACAACAATCGTGTGTGGCATCGTTCGTGTTTTATCTGCTGCCGATGTTACCGCGAACTAAGGCCTGGCTGTTATTTGGAAACTGGTGTTCCTGGAAGATTATTATGCTACCAGTGTAGAACTTATTGTAGAGATCATTTGCAAGTTTGCGGTGCACATCAAAGGTGTATTGGACACCCACAATTGAGGCATCATTTTCAGCATCCGCATCATCATCATCGCAGACACTCTCATCCATGTGCAATCCCGAAATCAAAAGTAAAATTTGCTCGTCCACGCAATTTGTCTCCAAATATCGCTCGAAAAGTTGAGCAAATTGAACGGTCAACAAAAAAGCCGCGATACCACTGTTCTTGTCCATCATCGCCTTGTTCTTTCTGCTCTTCGGAACCTATACGACATGATAATTATTATGATTGCGAAGCGATCGATTGCAACAGCAGTGATCGGTGTGCATATGGTTCGTGCAAAAAGTTGTGTCTGTCATCACCATGCAAAGTTGTTGACTCTTCGTTTTCGTACAGACCTCGAGTGCAACAGCGTTGTATGCGATGTGCAGTATGTTCCCAGCCGCTTAATGCTGACCATTACTCGTTGACCAGTTGTGGACATCTGATGTGCACTTATCCTTGCTATTATAACCATAAACATTGAGCATTGCTTTGAATCGAAATAAAGCGAGTAAACAGATAAAGCGTTGATATCAGGTTCGCCAAGATTGTTTTGTGTCATAATTCAATCGAAAGAAGAAGAAAAAAGAGGAGTGCGAAGATAAGAGAAGAAAAGGCAGAAGTCGAAGTATTTTGCATGACAACGAAAAGCGAGAAATAAAGCAATGAGTGAATAAAAAAGTTATCACCATTTATCACAAGACTAAGTTTTGACAGTGTACTGTAATGCAAAGACAGTGCGGAGGAAGGAACAGTTAGTAAAGTGGAAATCCGTTGCGAGCGCAAAGAAGATGAAATTGTGTTTAGAAATGGAATCGCACAAATGTAGCCAAATCCAGATTCATGTGCTTGTTGCCGTATGTGTTTAAAGTGTGAAAACGTGTGCCTCTGTCTTTATGATGTGATTTTGTGCCGAGAAACGCGCAGAAAGGAGAATAATCTAATATAAATCTCATGATTCTCGGAAAACGATTGCCGTGTGATAGTGTATAGCTTTGAAATACCATAGCTCGGTCGCGGGCATATATAATATGTGCGCTAGCTGTATGTAAGTACTTCGAAAGTGTGTGTCTATGTGCGTTGGCCTCAAGTGTTCTTTCGGTCGCTGTGATGAAGATAGCATCCGGTGTTTCTTTAATGCTTCGCGCGATCAATAAGTAAGCGACACTCACGATGTGTGGTAATAAATCGGTGAATGTGACGCTTTATTGGTCACAATATCAACATACGCACACATTCGATGTTTATGATTTTGACCGTTGCATCCATTTTGCTAGCAAGCGATCCACTCGTTCTTCTGTTTTTGCTTTCGCTACACTGTGTGCGAAGCCGCTAAACGCGATTGTCAAAACAGAGATTGTCGCGAAACATACGAAATGTCTCATTTCAATATAAATCGCGCGTTTAGCAGCGAAAAAGAGCGAAGCACTTAATTAAATTCGCTGCGATTCAGATGATGTCTTTAGCGAATCGTCGCGAGGCGAATGGTCGAAATAAAGAGTATAATAAAATAACCCACGGACCAGCAATAATTATTTTTCGGTGCAACTCATTTCGCAGCCTCCCGTGGTGCGATCGTCTCTCGCTCGATGCTCTTAACTCTCACTTCGCTCTCCTCTCACTCTCACTCTCTTCGCTTGATTTTAATCTATGAATCCGTTTACTTTTTGATACTCTGTTGATTATTCAATTCGTGTTTTCAGCTCTCGCTCGCTTTTATTTTACGCTTTTTTTATCCTCGCTCATTCTCGCAAACTGTTACTTACACGAACCGATGCTTAACTAGTGATGCATTTTCATCATTGTTTTTATTGTAGCGAGCATCAATTGGCAGCGAAAGCGAGCGCGAGATCGAGAAAAAGCGATGAGCAGCGGGATGCTGTGCAGTTTAACTCGCTTCAAATCCCTTTGTTATGAGATCTATTTTTCACCACATTAAAAGTCAAACTTTGATTTCGTTCGTAAAAATAGAAATCAACGAAAACGAAATCAAATCTGTGTGTAAATAGTAAATAATGAAATAAAGAAGAAACGCGCTTAATTCTACTTAAAACTTTTTAAATAACGAAAACTGCGCGAAAAGCGATCGCATTTAAGACCGTAAATCATTTTGAAGCAAAACAACTCTGTGCGAATTGATGCCTGTTTACGGAAAATCTGCTTTTTTCCTTTCGCCTAAAAAATGAGCAGAAAAGTCAAACACAAGAGTGTTGATCAATGAGCGCATTAAGCAAACAATGAGCGAGACGAAACGTTTTCGAATCAACGTGTTTAATCAAGTGCTCGGTTTCGCACGCGACGCGTGAAATGACAAACGTTAAAAACGATGTTCGCATGATTTACGATGAGCGCGTCTTAATGCTCAGGCCACAATTGGCGTGAAAATGGAAGCGCGCGCAAGTTATAGATGAAATTTGAAAACGGTGCTATTGAAAAATATTGTCCTATAAAAGACAATACGCAATCGGTTCGAGAGTGGTGAGCAAAAATACAGGGTGTTTTCCGCCGCTTAAACGTCAAACTGTAATTACGCATCGAAGGTAATAAAGCGATTCTATAAATCGTGAAATGAGTGCGAAACTTGAAAAGAAAAAGAAATTTGTCGGTAATCATAAAAAATCGTTGCATGTGTACTTTTAACCTCGTTCGCAGTGTTGCGCACTGCCAGCAGAGGAGCCGCTCCGAATTGTGCATGTTTGCCCCATATGCCTCTCTGTAAGAAATGAGCGATGCGAAGCTCTTTCTCGCAAAAACGTTTCGCACACAATTGTTACGCGTCTACAGGTATACAACATTGAAGATGCCCCGTCAATAAACCGAATGAAAACCTCCTTTGCTTTTTTTCACCTTCCACTACTTCTTCGTCTTCGTCTTTTCTCCTTCGCTTTCGTCTTCTTCACTCGCGTCTTCTCAGAAATTGTTTTAAGCAAAAAAGATTAAAAGACATTGCCGCAAGCTGTGGTTATGTATAGTCACGACATAATACCTCACATCGGCTGTGGCCAACTATCGTTTAAGTTCTAGCCAAAGTTACACCTACTTTGGACCTTATTGGGAATTACTTAATCTCGATATAATTTGTTACTTTCGCTTTTTTATTATTCGCGCGAAAAGAAAAACACACACAGCAAACGAATTTTTACTTTCTCGGACACACACGCCATCACCAGCACACATACGATTTTCGGCCTCTTCTTTTATTTCAAAATAGCTCAAATTTCTTTTTCAACACACCGATCTCATTCTTAGAACGAGTGCGGATTCTTCTTCAACCACGTCGTGCTCATATTCAACGATAGCGAACGACGCGAGCACAAGTGTATCGGCAATGCGCTACAAGATAATTACGTTCGTCGAGGAACCCGAAGAGGAAGATGATTCACCGAATAATCGTGTCCTTGTTCGAGCAGGTAAGACATATCCAGGCGCCTTTGCTGGCGCTGCACTTGTAATTACTTTTGTTATTCTGTTTGCATGATTTACATGTTTGCGCTTTTGCGAGTTTCGCTTCGATTTCAAAATATTGCGAGCGCGAACGAAACAAATTGGCTAACGTTTTTGCTTCATCTTCTCCCATTTGTCACGTTTTGAGCGAAAGATGAGTAGTGAATGAATGGAGGCGCTGAATGAATAAAACTGCGAAGCGATTAAACGTGAGTTTTTACTGCACTCGCTGCTGCCGGTGTGTACGACGCTACGTGTCTTCGTCGTGACTAACTTTTAATGCCTTCTCAATGAATCGAAGCGTAATATAATGCAACGAGGATGTTTGGGTAGTAATACGTTCTTCTTCTCGAAACAATACAAGTTTTACATTGCACAACTCTTCGCAAATTTCGAGCATTAACCGCACGAAATGCGAGCGCGTAGTATTTGCTCGCTTGATCGATGTTTCTTCTCTGACCACAAATCTCTTAAAAAGCGTTTTGTTCAAAATTTAAAAAATGCATTTCGATTTCGAAATAAATGCAACAAATGAGGCGAATTTTTTCGATCGATTTTTCGCCAAACTCACATTTTTTAGAATTATCGCGAAAAGCAGCAATGTTAAGATTTGAACAATAAGCGTGTAACGCTATTTCTATCTCACTCTCTTTCCACTTTTCACGCTCTTTCCATTGAAAAATGTCCATCAATATAAAACGAGAAAGATCGCGAAGATTGTGTGTCGAATGACAAGCATAATGCAACGATTGATTTGTTGTTTGCTTTTCTTACTTAGCCTGCTTTAAAATTGAAGTGAAAATTTTCCCGAAATTCGTTTCCGACCATTTTCGTTTAATAGAAATTTATCTCAATTAATTTGCGTTTGAAACCTACTTTACTTTCTGTTTTTGAAGCTTCGCTCTTTGATAAAACTTCGCGTTTTGAATTTGTATTATAAATACTTCACAATTGTATTTTCTGGCTAAAAACAAGAAAATGAGAAAATTTTCGCGGCTCTTTTCGTTTAAAAATCGAAATTATATATGTTCTCAAAGTGCGTAATAATGATTTTGAAGCGAAAGCTAAGCTCTACTCTTTTTTCGCTGCACTGACCTCCGACAGATTGCTAATTATCTTGTTGCTCGCTTCTGGCTCGCCGTAACCCACAGTCGAAAAATATAATACAAGCGCAAGATAGAGCGGTACACAGTTTTTTAGTTCATTTCGCTTGCATTTTCAAAAGCAGTGCACCCGTCTCTCTCTCGCTCTCTCTCTTTCTCGCTTTTTCCAACTCTCGCAATATTTGTAACGATATTTGCCGGGAGCGGTAAAGTACAGTGCAAATAATTTTCGGTTATGTGTTTGAACGAAGCGCATTGCTTCATTTTGTATAAATTAGTGTGCGTGGCTGAGGTTCGCTTTCTCTCTGTCTCCTCTATAAACGAGCGGTGTGCAAAGAGTAAATGAAAAAAAATGAAGTGAGATACGATATTTTCGAATAACCTTAACGAAGTTCGGAAAAAAGATTGAAAAGCGCGTTCAGAGAAATAAAGGCGAGCGAAACTTATTACTCGCAAAGTTGAATAATTTTCGCCGATATATTTCTTAACAGCTGTGCGGTAATTATGTAAACGGATCCAAATGCTTATTTGCCGGACGAGAGAATTGATGTTATATATTTTTAAATTTTCGAAAGCAAAAAGCGAAAGATATTTTCATAGCGATATATAAATATATGTAGCAACATAACACGTACGTGAGCAGAGGCGCGCGCCACACCTATGTGGCTCGGAGGTAATCGTGCGCTTCCTCAGAAGCATTTGTGCATTTTAATCGGAAATCCAACTTCTTCAGATTGATTGCCGACTCCTGTACACATCCGCGTACATCATTTTAACATTGTTGTACAGCACCGAGTTAATTCGTAACAGCGACTCGCTGCTGTTATTGCTGCTGCTTTTCTTTCAGCCATTATCCCACGGTCAACCGTCTTGCGAATATCATATTGTCCACACCCAAGTACCTTTAGGGTTAGTCGTGCACATTGGGCGTTTTATTTTGCCTCGTCTTCGCTCTCTCTTCTCTCTGCTTTATACCGTAATCCAGTGAAAGAAAACATTTTTTCGCTCGATGCAAACTATAGGACATTATCGTTTATAATAATCATTGTGCAGTCTGATGTTTAACTGGAATGCGGGGCATTTAATAACTTGTCGCCAAATATTTAAATGCAATTTCGAGCGTGATGCAAAAAATAGAAGAGAGTCTGGACCTCTTGCCCTTTCTCATCCGCGCCCTTGTTTCTCGATTCGGCCGCTCATTACTCTTCGCTTTTTTTTCTCCGACAGATCCTATGTTTTGGGACTTCGACGATATTAACAAATGGCTTCTCTGGGTTCAAAAAGATTTTTTATTGCCACCGATAAACAATATTCACATGTTTCCGTTCACTGGCGCCGAATTATGCCAATTCACGTTCGACGATTTTTATCGCATCGTCGGCTGTCGTGAAACTGCTAAAGTATTGTACAACAATTTAAATCATCTTAAACGAGGTGCGTGATAATCGAGCACAACTTGTGACACTTTTGAATTACATTTAAGATTAATTGAAAAACAAATTAATGACAAAACACATTGAAGAAATTAACAGTTTAATTAAACGCAATGAAACAACGCGATTAATTAATCATCTCCTTCTCCTCTCTCTCCCGATTGCTCGATAATTTTAACAGCGAGGGGACACAAAGTGGAAGAAGAAGTCGTGGATCTATGCATTTCCGACGAAAGTTCAGGTACATTTCTGCTTAATATTAGTTTTTTCGGTTTCGCAAAAATGCACAATTGATTTTCGGAAACTTGTAAACTTTATCGCTGGAAATGAGTTCTTTTATTGTTTACTTCATCTGAAAACGAAGCGCTTTCGTTGAAAAGGATCAAAATCAAGGCTCTTCTCTCCTTTCTCTTTCTCATTCTCTCTTTAGCTGCTTTAATCTCTGCATTACGGATGCAATCGAAGAGTAGACCACCGGCTTAATATAAAATTCACTCGCACTTTCTCTCTGATTCTCACTCTCCCTTTCTCTCTCTCTCTCGCTTTCCTTTTTTTACTTCGCTTTTGTCGTGAAAGCAAAAGAGAATAATTGCGCTTCGATCAAAAGGCAATGAAAAGGCAAAAGGCAATGATATAGTAGATAAGATTGGAGAAGCCAAACACTAAACTCGGTTGCGAAAGTGTGAAAGTTTGTGTGTGAAAAGCGAACGAAAGCGAAGCGAATAGCGGCGTCATTGTTTTCTCGACTGTGATAAGAACACAAACACTAGGCGAAAGAAAATTGTAGGAAGGAAGCGGTGAGAGCCGAAGTTTTTATTAGCCATCGATTTTTATAGAGACGAAGGAGAGCATCCTTAAAGAAATAAAAGAACGTCTTGGAAAAATCGCTTCTTAATCTTCGCTTCTTAAAATCATAATTTTATTCAATGAGCTTGAAAATAATAGCAGAGCTGATGGCTGTGTATACGTGTGTGCGTGTGAACAAAGCCATGGCGTGTGCAGCACGTGCAGTGATTCGACTTTGCGATAAGCCGCTCTTTATTATCCATTACGATATTATGTAAATATTGTTCACCATTCTCTGACAATAGTCAAGCAGTGAATAAAAGCGCGAATAGTGCACAGATAGCATTCGGTGTGATTGATACACCATTTCGCCCCCGTGAGTGTATAACGATGCCATTGTGTTCGATTGTCAACCGTCGGTTTGCCTTTTATAATCTAATAACATTCATCTTTGGCGAGCAGCGATTCGCTCAGCGTATAGAGTCGCGTACAGCAGCAGCAGTATCCCATTGATATGCATAATTAAAGTGAAAATTTCACGCCTAATGTATTCGCCGAAAGAGGCTCGAATTGAAATTGTAAGTGAGGAGCGAAATTGATTGCGAAGAGCGATGAGAGTTGAGCAGTGGCCGCACGCTGCACGCGTTTCGGCCGCGTAAAATTGAAGCGAAAAAAATCATATTGTATTTAAATAGTAAGGAATTGAAAAGGAAAATAAAAGCAATGATGAGACACATCCGAAAACAACTCGAGTACGAAATTGTAGGCGGAACAGCTTTGTTGCTTTACAATCTCCGCTCTTTCCGATTGGAGATTCCTTTGGAAATGATCATCAAGTAGAAGAGGCTTGTGTGTATGTGTCGCGATCGCATCCATCGCATCACTAAATGCTCTCTTATAGGAAGCAAAGAGATTGCGCCTCTCTTTCCTTCTTTAACACCTTATCCTCTTGTATCTCTTATAGGAGCATTTCTCTTTTGCTTAAATTTTCGCTCAAAATATAAACCGTTTTCGTTTTGCTCTTTCACTTCGCTTGTGTCTCTGAAGAAGAGTAGCGAAAAGCAGAACGAATCTAAAATCGGTCTGATAGACGCGTAACATAATCATCCTCTTCTCTCGCCAAACAACAACACTTTGCTTCGCCTTCCGCTTAAAATTGATACTATTTGAACGCAAAACAAACAAAAAGAGCAAACCATGATTTATAATGGTACGCGTAAGAATTTCGCTTCGAATCGTTTCGCCGTAAATCACGCTTCGTCTACGAGCAAGCTTGTGCTGCAACAAAGCCGACTTTCGCTCGACTCTGTTCTCCTCTTTAAATTTTGAAATTTTTATTTTCATTCGCTCGCTACTTCTCACTCTCAAATTTCCTTCACTTATCTGCACTTTTAATTCGCTTTCGATAATCCGCCATTCATTTGTCTCGCAGAAGGAACGTATTCAGAAGGATCTCGCAGCAAAAACGGATGGTCATCGAATCATATTAATGGTCAAGCGGTGAATGCAAATCCAAACGTATTTCCGGACGCGAATGCAGTAACGGGTAAGTGTTGTTTTCCTGTTAGCGAAAAACTTTGTCGTCGACGTGTGCGAAGCAGTCGAGTTGTGTATTTAATGTTTCTGCTCCTTTCGACAAACACATCGCTGCCGCCGATTTCGGCGAGATACGATCAGTGATTGATTGAAATCCTATAAAAAGTTTTCATACTTTAATTAACAAACACAACGCGAGTGATTCTATTGCTTCTTGTTTCGTCGAGAGCAAATAATACGATTTTTTTCTTTTCCACTTTCACTTCAAATTATTAGGTTTCTCTCCGCAAGCGATTGGAAACCTAAATTCGACTGGTATCGCGAAATTAACTGCAAATAGCAGCGCAAATTCGAGCACCGATTCAAAAGCAGCCGCTTCGAGTCAAGGCGAGTTTTCTTTTTGTCGCTGAATTCAATTTTAATTTTTGTTTATCGCAAGTTTGGAATTTAATTAATCTTAAGATTTGAAATTAGTCTCTTTAAAAAAACTATTTTTAACTGAATTCTCTACTTTACTCACCACTCTAATCCATAGACCCGTATAATTTCTTAAGTGTTGCAAGCAGCAGATTTGCTTCACAAGGTAAAAACGATCTCTTTATTCATAATACTATGCAAGAACGATCAATTTGACTTTTTGCTTTTCTCTTTTTGTGCTATGTAAAAAAGCTTAACCAATACATTTTCACGCTGATAATAAATGCCTGCCATTTATCACAAAAGGCGAAACAAGAGATTATTCGTTCATGAATTTCTTTGCTCTCGCCTGCCTCTTTCTCATTCCAAGTTTGATCCGAAATGTTACTGTTGAAGCATATTACGGCATGTATCGCTTCGGGCTTTCAATTATGCGAAAAATGTCTTTTTCTCGACTTTATTCATTGAAAAGCCGAAACAATTGACTTTGAACAATAAGCCATAGAATGGCATTGTTTTTTACTATTCTCATTTACATTGTTGAGATAATAGTTGACAGTGTATTGCATAAAAAAGCATTGCAAGCATTTCGTTTTGTTATTGTTATAAATAAGATTTGACAAACACGAATATTCGCGTGTCTTTCGCTTCTCGTCTTTTTATTTGGTTATTAATTTACGTGCTTCGCTTTATTTACATTTCGCAATAAATGTATAAAATTTGGTTCGTTCCACTTATTTATCGTTTCAAATATTTATTTCAATTACGATTACAATAGTTCTAATAAAAATTTTTTGATTATTTACATGAAACATGATTCGTTTGAACTTCTTATGCTCATTTTTATATAATTTTATTGTTATTTATCTACTCGTTTGACAGGTAGCGGACAAATTCAATTGTGGCAATTTTTGCTCGAACTACTATCAGACAGTAGCAACGCGAATTGCATCACATGGGAAGGCACGAATGGCGAGTTCAAATTAACTGATCCGGACGAGGTCGCGAGAAGATGGGGCGAGCGTAAGAGCAAGCCGAATATGAACTACGATAAATTAAGTCGCGCACTCAGATATTATTACGACAAGAACATAATGACAAAAGTTCATGGTAAACGTTATGCGTATAAATTCGATTTCCACGGTTTGGCTCAAGCGTGTCAACCGAATCCCGCCGAACCGGGCTCAGCTGCGTACAAATATCAATCGGACATCTTATTAAGCCCGAGCGCATATCACGCTCACGCATCCAAACTTAATTCATATTTAGCCGGCGCGCGTAGTTCTGCAGTGAACCAAAATCATTCATCACTATTTCCAGCACCATCGCCATATTGGTCAGCGGCGTCCAATTCGTGCAATCCTCTGTACTCAGCATCAGCCATCACACACGGCCATCATCATCACCATCACCACCACCGCACAAACGGACTCGGAACTTATTACGCCTAAAGCAGAGTTCTTCGCACCGTTTATTACTATTATTGCTTATTTTGATCATTATTTTTCTCGCTGTTTACAACTGTGTCTTCTAGCACTCGTTAATATTAGCAGTCCAAATGAATCAATTAAAAACAATCAATCAATTATAATTGAGCTTTTCGTTGATTTCTTTCAATTACTCAAAAGGCGATCGTCACTTGAATCACATTCAGTCACTTTTTCGATACAAATTAAATCGCGGCAATTTAGCTTTAATCACTTTGAGCTAAATGAGCGAGTGAACCGTTTCAGTGATCATTAAACTCACTATTCGCATTTAATGCGCTTTATTTACCTTAATTTACATTTTTCGTACCCTCATAAAATACATAACGTCTAGCGAGCGAAAAGCAAAATGCTACTCGAGCGCGTTTTTAAATGCATATCAGGTTATTTTTCTTCGCTGGAAACCGTTGAGCTGCAAATGGATACAATAATTATGTTAAAATTTTAAATTACCTCTTTTAAAAAAGCGTACGAGTCACAATTTTTTCGATATAATATTCGTTTATTGAGCTCAAAAGAAAGTAAAATAGAAATCACGAAAGAAACGCGATGGTGCAGAATATAAATGCGTTCGCTTCATTTTTTATGCGATAGTGCTGTTAATAAGGGTCCTCGTGGTCTGTAATTTTCTAATATATCATTGCCACAGTTGGAGGACAGCAGGATTACCTTTCGCTTTGCCATGTCATCAATTAAGTTACAGTTGCGAGTAAAATATTGTGCTCGCATTTTCTAGTCGCGCTCATCAAATGTGAATCGATTCGGGAGATTCGCTCGCGTCGATCGACTATATAATTAGCGCGCGAGAAACGGGCGAAATATGGAGTACAAATGCGAGTGAAAAGCATATTTTTAAAATGCTATTTTCGCTTCTCTTTTCAAGATATATTTACATCATTAAATATAATTATTGCGACATGTTCGGAATAATGTCGAAGGCAGAATGCGCAGCGATTCAGCGAAAAAGTTGAGCATCGTTTATGGCGTATGCTCCGGTGTTCATTGCTTTTCTCGCCGAATTCGCTGTTTCGAAAGGCTTGAAGCATTCATTTATTTATCGCCGAGCTTAATTTACAACTTGTGTCGCCTTCATCATTTTTGTTTCACCTCTCGTTTTTTTTCAATGCAAAAGATAATTTAACGTTTATAAGCTAAACAACAAAGCAATTGTATAATTTTTAGAATATGCTCTTTCAAACAATTTGGCAAAAATAATTGGCTGAGGGTGTGTCCGATCACGAATATCACTTTAGCGGTTTAATGGACTTTGGAGCGAAGAAACAAAGAAAGAAGCTTCGCTTTTATTATTCGTTCATTTGCTTAACGTGAGAATGTTTCGAGTTAAACACCGCTGCGCAAAGTACACAACATTTGTCAACGATTTCGCTCGTTGTTTCTTCACTAAAACGATTTCTAAATCAGGCGCACTTTTGAAAAAGTAAATTGTACGAGCGTTGCAATATCAACCTCTACTCGTTCTCGCTCATTGTTATCACCTATTCAGAAAATAAAATCATTATTTTATTTTCAGCATCCAATGTCAACTTTTTTCAACTCGTCAAAATAATCAACGTTTCACGATAGTTTTGGATGATTACGAAAGACTTTAAAAAGTCAAGCTTAATTCTCGTAAATTACTTTAAATTGAAAATTCTTCAAAATGCATGATTGTGACGCAAATGTGGCTGTGCGATTTAAGCGATAGAACAGTTTTTAACAAAGAGTTTAAACTGCGAGTTCTCGCTTCAAATTGAGCGATTCAATTGCGTTCAATTTTAGCAAAATAATTTTTACAAAACATTTTAATGAGCTTTAACTTGTTGTTGAAATAAATTCAAAATAAATTTTCAAGCTTAATTTAATTTTTGTTATTCAACGCGATATTTTTTCATAATCAATAATTGTGTATATACAGTTTTGGAAAGAAAATTTGTCCCGAATCGATCGTTTAATATCTTATCACTCTGAAACGCATCAGTTTTGACCAGGGTTCGCGACAAAATTAAAAGCATTTAAAAGTAAAATCAAGCACAGAAATCAATTTTGCTCAAACAAACAGGTCAGTATAATCGAGTAAAGGTCAATAGCAAAATGTGTGTTTAAGTGAGTGAAGAATAGTTTTTCGATTTTTTTCATGTGACGATTTCATTACAAGTTAATTAAAACAAAGAATTTAGAAAGAATTCTTAAATAAATTTTTTGAAATGTCGGAAGCAAAAATAAACACTTCAACATTATTCCAATTTTGATTGTTTGGACATGTAGTGAGCAACATTAATTCAACAGATTCATTATTGCCTCAGAAAATGTATTGCCGCCATGCATTTTGTTCCATCGTCATTCGAACGGTAATCAGCTGATTGAACACAGTTTTTCGTGCTTTCTTTTCACATTTAAAAGCGATCGCAAACAGTTGAATTTCAATGCAAAGTGAAATGTTCATTTTATTTATGAAAATTCACAAATTTTATTTTACAAAACTCACTTTACAAATGTGGAATTAACGTGTGCAAATAACAAGTGATTTCAGTGTGACTTGTTTTGTTTTGTAAAAATGGTTTACGAGTTATCATTTGGTTGGTAAATGACAGTTCTGAGCAATAGTCAAGTGTTTTCATTTAATCTCATCGTTTTTTCGATTTCATCAATGGTAAGTTAAGAAATATTTGCGTTTTTAACATTCATCGCTTTTGATGTTGTTTATTTATAAAATGAAGTTTTACTTTAAATTAAGAGACGCACCCTTGCTTGCGCCTTTCCATCAATTATCGCTGCGACAAACATTTTTTCCGAAACTGTATATTCGAGTTAGCGTAGAAGCTCTTCGCTGCATTCGCTATTTTTGATAACGCGTTGAATGCCATAATTAAACTGAAAATTTCGCTTCAAAAAGCTACACTTAAATTAATGTTATATTTAAAAAGTGTTGAATGCTCTACAATAAAATTTCTGAATAAGTGCGTTTAAAAAACAAGCTGCGCAAGTGTATTTTTCCGGGTGTTTTTATTTTTAAATATTAGAGCAACTAAAGCTTTCGGCGATGAGTTAATGCTTTTTGATTTCGAAACAGTTCGAATGAAGCAAATTATTTTTGCAAAAAAAAAATCAAATCGATGAATATTTTGAATTATTTAATTTTCATTGCATCTTTAGATGAACCAAAATATAAAAACGAGCGACGATTTATCAAGCGCAATAAACGTTTGCTTGCTGCAACTGTAGATGGCATTGCGATCGGCAAAGTTTAAGAAGTTTGATTAGCTCACCTTTGTTGAGCTATCGCTTTATGGGTTTGAATTCAAATGAAAACAATAATGAAATGATGCGTTCGACAAAGAAAACTTAACTGTGTCTAGACGAGTGATTGAAAGCGTTCTCGTTGTGTACACAAAAAGCGCACACATACTTCACACCTATCTGACGCTGCGTATTTTCGCTTGACCTTTCGCTGCATTTATTCAATTATTTAAAATGAGCTTAATTTTACTAAAGCAAAATACATTAAGTTAACCAGTAGAAATAAACGCGATAATCACAAGCATTCATTGTGTGAACAAATTGTTTTCTTTATATTTCATTTCATAGCCAAATTTTACGTTGAAAAAAGTTTTGAACAAACAAAATGCAATTGAAAAAATAACAAATTACAAAATAGTGACACACATTTATTTTGATTAATCATTGAAATAACAAGATTTGTTATAACGTGCGAATGTTTGCGCCTTACTTCAAGAAAGTGTTGTTTTTTCAAACGCCAGCGAAATTTATTATTTTTTCGGTTTTAAAATAAGTTTTTTCGCTTACACACTGGCACCGTTGACAAATTTAAATTGCATAAGTTTTCGTCTGCATTCAATCAGACTTCTTCTGGTCAAAACAGAACAGTTTTTAAAATGATGTTCACACTTTGCGCCGAGCGTTAGCTTTGAGTGAAACTCAAAGTTTCGGATGAGGTTCATAAGCAGAAATGAATAAACACGATAAGGTAAGTAACGCTAAGTGAAAACAGAGGGTGAAACAGTCAATTAAAAATGAAAGCAATAAAATTTATCTGATTTGTTGAGTTGTTAGGATAAAAATGGAAATAATAGTTTTGCATTTGCTCCTTTCAATTATTTTTTCGCTTTCGACCACAAACCGTTTTCTACGTTTGAACAATCTTTGAACAAATGTTCGCATTATTTGCGTTGAAGAAAAAAACTTTTTCAGCGCTTCACTAGAATTTCACACCGAAAGCAAAAACGTATATACATTATGTATAAATATACACTTTTCGCTTAAAAAACAACATTTTCGCAAACATCTCGTCTTTTTTTCAATAAATTATTTGCTAATTTAAAAGTAGAATTTGAAAAAAAGAAAATTTTCAATTTTTTAAAATTCTGCGCTTTTCGCGTTGACAGCGATGTAATGAGACACATTTGTAGTTCAGAGTGTAAAAAGGAAAAACGCCATACAATCATCATTTAAAATCACTTTATTTTTAGTTAAGTCGTTGCCAAATAATATACGACTTTTCCCATTCAAAATTTTTATTTATGCAAATGCCATTCTCTTTCACTCCCGTTTCATGTCGTCGAGTTTTGCTCGCCTTTCGCTCTTCGAATACTGCGCTTCTTCTTTGAGGGTCGAGACCGAAAACGAGCTCCTTCGCTATGGAGCAGAGAGCGAGAAAAGCGAAATTCTAAAAAGAAGCTACGAGCGATGTGAAGTTCGAGAAAATAGCCGAAAAACCAATGTTTCAGGCGCGGTTCGCGTACCACATAAATTAAATATGACTGCAAATCCATTTTGTTTTTGAAAGAAGCAAAAACATAGGAAAAAAACGAAAACTAAGCGAAGAATATTCATGAAGCAGTGAGTTGTTGAGAAAAGATAGAGCAAAGCATTTTTCAAAATGCTTTACATACACACAAACATTTTCAAGCTTTCGCTTATACAAAAATCGATGACAAACACACACAACATACACACATTTATACATGTGTACGCAGTGCGAACGTGTATAGCATAGATTTATTTTTAAAACAGCGGATAAAATCTAGAGATTTACAAAATTACGGAAAAAATAAACTACGAGTTTACATTCGAACTAGTGAAAGACATGTTAAGAAAAGAATGGGCCAGCAATCAATCATTCAAGCCTGTGAACAAATGTGTTTCTTGCCTAGATACGCTCATTTCTTTGTTTTTTGTTTAAAATTTAATTTTCTAAAAACAAACTTTATTTATAGTTTTGAATTAGTTTTGAAAAAATTCGTGATCGTTGCAAATTCAATCTACATAAAAGATTTTTCTTTCTGCTTCAAATTCGTTTTTATTTTAAGTCTAAAGCAAAGAAAAATAAGTTGAATGAATAAAATTGTAGCATACAAACTATCAAGTTACTTTACAGCTTGTCTTCAATGCTAATGCTATTTTTGTGAAATATTTTTATTTCTCTATTTTGAATATGCAAAATAAAAACCTTATGCTGATGTACAAAATGAGATGGACTCTTCACTAATTCGTGTATAAGTAATTAAATGTGAATTAAGTCAAGAATTTAAATCATCCAAATTGTTTTACTTTTTGCTGTTGTTACTTTTTAATGCTCAGTTCAAGAAGCAACTACTTTTTCGAAAATTACTCGTGTTTTAAAACAACTTTTATTCAAAAAAGCTAACAATGGTAATTGTAATTGATGGCTGCTTCGTCTATTACTCGTTCTTTAAAATTATTTTCAAAAAAAGTTCAAATTATAAGCTGAGAATAATCAGTCACCAACCACAATGGAGGCTTTTAAAAC
Organism: Dinothrombium tinctorium; assembly: GCA_003675995.1. Lineage (NCBI taxonomy): Eukaryota > Metazoa > Arthropoda > Arachnida > Trombidiformes > Trombidiidae > Dinothrombium > Dinothrombium tinctorium. The sequence goes on along the minus strand of NCKU01000032.1, from coordinate 42,974 downwards.
AAAAGTTCTAATCGAGAAATGCGACGCGAGAATGTAACTAAATTTTTAAATTATTTGTTTCTAAAATTAAAATTTTTCTAAGAATTTTTCTATGAAACAACAATGACTAAAATTGATTTATTCACTCATTATTGGAGCTCGTTTATGCAATTGCGTCATATTTAAAATTTAAAATTATTTTATCGTTGCATTCGTTAGTGACAAAAACGACAGCAATTATTCTACAATTAGAATTCATTTTCAATTAGCTTGTTTGTTTTCGCTTAAAAACGAATGTATTACAAAACCGAGTTGAGTAATTGTAATTAAGAGAGAAAAATGTTTAGACTCAGTTTTGAAAAAGTAGCATATTTCGCAAAGCAAATTTTAATTTCTGTTGAAAAGATAAGCAAAAAAAAGCGAAGCGAGCAAATCGTTCACATTTAATTTTTCACGGCGCTTTTAAAATATCGTTTTTGCAGTGAAAACTGCAATTGAAACTAAAGAAGAAGAGAAAGAAAGAAGAAAATGGATGAGACATTATATATAGCGTCAGTAAGTCGAGGGTTTCGTTTTAAATTTAACACAAGAAGAAAAAGCTACTCCAAGAAAGTCCCTCGAATTTGAAAATAATTCTCAGAAATTATTGTTTCGCGCAATAATCTCCGTCGAACACATTTTCAATTAAAATCGTTTTGCATTAATCACAAAAAACACTAATTACTGATATGTCAAAAGCATATAAATTGAACAAAGCAATCGATAAGACAAGTTATGGTCGAAGAAGTCTTACGCAGTAAATATGCACACGGTTTCGCTTGTATTCAATATTTCACTTGAGATGTGACGAAACAATTTGCCGAATTACGGTTTTTTCCTTCTTTTTTCTGCTTTCTTTCTTCTTTCATCGCTCATCGCTTTCGAAGATGAGAAACAATTTTTCTTACACTCGGATGCTTTCGAAGTAACTTTGGCGTGAGTGCTTCAAGTTTAAAACCAAATCAGACATTTGACCTCTTTTCCTTTTACTTCAAAATAACCAAAAATTCAATTTTGATTGCAACTTTTGATTGACATATCGATGAAAAGCGTCTCCTTTCTGTGCGCTCAAGCCAATCAACAAAATCTTAACCCTTTTTGACTTGAGCTTTCTTTTTTAACTATCTAATCGATTATCGCATAAAAGAAGTAATAAAATATAGATAATTTGAGCACGAAAGAAAAACGACAACGAAACGCATATAACGATTGATGGCGAAGCGCATTCAAATACCTGTGTAGCGAATAAAAAAGCGGCTCGTTGAAAAAAAAGAAATATAATAATAACAATATAATCAACGTAATATTTAAAAAGCGAGACAACAAAAGATGTTTTTTCTAAAACTTATAATAAGTGACTTTTTTCATAATGAATTCTACTTTCTCGTATTATACGTACGTTTTCTAGGGTTGATCACTATTCACGCGAGCGTATTCATGCTGCCGGAAATCTCATCGCTTATGCTGTTTTCAGCAAAGAACAGGGTGGATTCGTGTTTTTTTGATTAAAGAAACACATAACGTTTCTCTTTATATATATTCACTTAACACAAATTATTTTATAATGCAATATGCAAATAAGTAGCGAGTAGCGATAGTAACGAGTTTCAAAATTTAAAATTAGATTTTCGAATGAAATGAGAAGAGATGAAGTGAAAAAATGCAAACCATTTGAACACTAGCTGATAATCACGCTCATCTCTCACTCGTCTTACTTTAACCAGTTTAATTTTTCAATGATTTAATTTAGACATTATAAATTATGACGCAAATCAAGTTACTTGTAATTATGGCGATTTTTTTGCTGACTTTATCTTCATGTAATTTAAAATTTGAATTTTGAATTCAACATTATGTTATCATTCAAAAGCAGATTCACCAATTTTTTTTATCGTCATAACTTTTTTAAACTTCTTTTAGAATGAGCATCGTTATAAAATTTATTCAATTATTTAAACATCTTTTATATGCATGAAAAACAAACTAAAAAATTTGGTTTAAATAAGATATAAGATGATCTAGATATAAAGCAACTGTTTCCGTGAAGCAATTTTTTTCAGCAGTTTCAAACTGCGAACAAAATGATTTTCTTTTTTCTGAAATACTGCAAACTGACTTTTTTAATTGATATAAAAAGTTAAATGGTAAAGCGCTTTAATTTATGTGCATGTGTGTTACTTCGTAAATTATAACCGCTAAACATAATATAAAAATAACATCAATATCTTCATATAGAAAAAAAATCGCTTAACTTGTTAAATCGCAAAATATTGCTCGGAAATTTCCAAGTTTTCAACACTTCAAATTTTCAGTTTTTTATTTATTTTCATACACTTACATAAATTGAAAAGATTAAAAACGATTGATTGAGAGTTTGAAAAAAAGAAAGATTGAAAATTTAATAAGCTCGGCAATTTCTTTTCTTTCTAATTTTTGAACATTTGTCAAAGAACATCTTCGAAAAGCGTTTTCGAATGAATGCGAAATAAAAAACGGCAATGGGTTTTTAAACAGCTTCATTATGCACACAGCTTTTGTTATTGCGATCTCAAAATTCAAATAAAAACTTTCGCCTGATTTGGTCAATTATACTTCATGCTGAGCAATAAACGCGATTTTTGTTGTTTATATTGCACAATCTCATTTGAATGCAAGTAGTCATAATTAGAGTTTTTCAAACAACAAATTTGATTTTCACTAAACGATAACTGTTTCCGAGCGGCGAGCAATTACTGTTTCATTGTTATTCGTTTTCTGTGTACTTAAAGGATTGTTTAAATTATATCATATTTCATTTTTTAAACGATATTTAATACTGAATACAATTAGGGACAAAACTAAATTAAGGAGTTGTCCTTCAATTTAAAATTGTTTTCAATTTGATAATAGCGAATTTAATGATGTTGGTGGTAATCACAATTTTTCACATATTTCGCATGTTGAAGAAGATGTTATTAAAACTTTTTTAAAATTAAATACATTTTGACGCTTTTTATAAATTTACAATTTCTTCTCATTAAAAAAAAACTTGAAAAGTGATTGAACAACAATGTACAGTTGTGGCCATGTCAATATGCTATTTTCAATTCAAAACTTGAATTTTGAATTGATGAAATAGAAAGTAAATGTGGAAAAAATGTACCTAATGAGTGGGTATCGAGCCTCCATTTACGTCAAAAATAATATTGCGAGAAAAGTTATGCAATTTCAATTGATTTTTACAACTTTATTTGTCATTTCAAAAAAACCATTGAGAAACTTTTTTTGTCGAAGAATCACGAGAAGCTAATTTTATTTTCGAGTAAAAAATAATTTTTTTTTTCTGAGATCTGTCAACAAGTGAATAAATGATCGATGAGAAATTTTTCGGTTAAGAAAAAAAATTCCATAGAATCACGCTCGATCAAATATCAATAACACATTACGCGCATTCAATCGAGAAATTATTATAAATTTAACTTGAATCGTATTCACGAGAAAATAAAAAAGTTAAACTCAGCTAGTGTTAAATCGGTTTTTTCTCCAACATAAAACTTGCGTAAAGAAACGAAAGTTTTATGTGCACCCTAAGCTAACTGTGTACATTTACTTGTGTTCAGCCGCACACAAAAGCAAATTACATGGAGCTGTTTATTTCTCGTTTGCAAATGCCGGCCGTAATCGTTTTCGCAAAGTGTAGACAGCCGAAAGTGTACATAAAACACATTAGACGAAAATTTTTTGGCTTTGTTTAGTAAGTGAGCAAAGCTTGAAAACAAGCGAACAACAAACAAAGAAACGAAAACTATGCGAAATTAATGAAGGCGAAAAAAGTTTCGTGATAAGTGTGCAGAGATGAAGTTCTTTTCGCCTCATTCATTTTTAAGCAATTAGCGTTTTTTCGCCATTTTATATTAGTTTAAGATTCGCAGCTTCTTCTCTCATTCACTTCCTCCGTGTTTGTTATTTTAATGCCGAAAGATGGCAAAGTGACAATAAAATATTCATTCATTACAATTGCTGAATTTAAATTGAATAAATTATATGTAGAAATTAATGTTTGACTAGCGCTGAAAATGCGTTCATAAAAACTGCATTTACATGAAATTCGCATAATTCATCGATTTTATTATGTTCGCACTGCATTACTCGCGAATTTCGCCGCTCGTCTCCTCCACTTCATTCATTAATTTTGATCGAATTGTCAATTAAAGAGGAGTGTCGCGAACAATCAGCTTAATCGATGCTCAATTGATGAACACTTCTTGTGGCAATTGTACAAATACGCATAATGCATATTAGATTAAAGAGTAATAAAGTTACTAATTAATATTGATTTCGATTGTCGCAAAAGCGGCTGATGTGTTTGACTTTTTGCGTGAATCGAGACAATTTTGGTGCAAGCTGAAGGAGGGAGAATAAATCAAATTATGCCCACATCAAAAATAAAGGTCAACACACGAAAACTTTTTTCGAATCTGCCTGTCAAAATGGTCCAATAAGCGATCATTTATTTTCAATGTGATTTAAATAAATTTTGCATTTAACGAATGCGGCGATAAGTGTTTGTCACATAGATTCATTTTTTATAAATCTATACAGTGAAAATTTTTAGCTAAAATATCTAACTCAAACTCGTTTTCTAAATGGACTTTTTCTTTACTTCACTTGTTTTCGCTCTAATACTCGAGCTCGATAAAATAAGAGCCAGCGATAAGGCGAAGCCATAAGTGTAGTAATCATACAATTGCTCGTCATACAAAATTCAAGGAAAGCTAAGGTTACAAAGAGCATAAAAATGAAACATCGCACATGTGGTTGGTTCAAATCAGTTGTTTGCCTCATTCTCTCGCTTTTTTGCAGATAATGAAAAAATAAAATTTGATTTCGCTTAAGTTGTTCGATGCGAATTTATGATTGCGACCGAAGTCACTATTTATACGCATTCGATCTGTGCAATTTGTGAATTAGCTTGAGTTAAAAAAAATTCTGGCAAAAGTAAATATGTGCGTTGTTTAAACAATGTTTTTGTGCGATAATTACTATAATAAAGAAGTATTTTCGGTAAGTGAATATGTTTCTAAGTGCTGTTCGTGTTTCGTTTCTTTTTTTTCGTGAAATTATTTCAAAAATGAATGAATACATTTAACTCGAAGGCTAAGCGAAAATTAAAAAGCTTTTTTCGCGAAAAATTGAGAGAAAAAAAATTTAAAATGAAGCGTAATTAAAAGCAAAAACGCCATCACAACAATAATAACGCGTATGCAGTTGCTTTCGATATTTGCGTTCGTGAAAAAATTGCCTAAAATTTGCGCAAAAAAGCCTTGACTTACAAACTTTTTGCACGCTTTTGTTTTTAGGACTAAACTTGACAAAAAAACAACTAACAAAATACAGTGTGAAATGAAATAGGCGTGAAAAAGCTTGAAAAATGAAGAAATTATCTTGATTTGTGAAAGCTGAAAAATCAGCGATCAATTGGCGAGTGAGTGAAAATCGAGGTTGTTGAAAGTTGTTGTTAAGTCGGATTTTCGCTGTTTCTCTCGCTCTCTCGCTTTCATTGCTTTTTCTTTTGCGTTTTTTCGCCTCACTTTTTCTCAAAGCGATGAATATTGATGCTTTGAATTAAGAATAGAGCACAAAATGCGCTCGAAAGAGCGAAGAGCGATGCTTGCATACTATTTGTTATCCATCCTTGAAACTGCATCGCTCCGCTTTTTTCTTTTGCTCTCTAGCTGCTACTTGCTCATTGCTCTCTCCGCTCTCCCCACTCTCTCTCCTCTTTCTCACTCTATTCTCTCTCTCTCTCTCTCTCTCTCTCTCTCTCTCTCGCTCGCTCTGTTCGCATTGAATAGCAATGAAACGAGCGTTGAATACATGTGAAAAGCGAATTGTCAATGATTACATAAAAGAGAGAAAGAAACATTTCGGAATGAAGAAAGCAGAGAGCCATTCTTCTCCTATTTCTCTCAATCATCATTGCGAAAATGAAATCGAGCTTTCGGCCGCTCATTTCGGATTCAAGTGATGGACGATTCATAAAGAAGCTCTCCATTTCGCATTTCTATACTAATCTACTCTATATTTTTTTGCTTCTCTTCTTTGCCGTCGATCAATTCACAGAAAGACGTGTGCTTCAATTTTGTTTAAATTTAGATAAGTTCAGACTTCTTTGCTTTCCAGTCTTTGCTCTCTATATTTTTTTTTATCTTCGGCTGCTTGCTCGTTGCTATTGCGATGATACGCTTGAAATCTGTTGTTTACAATTGCATACGATTAGATTAATTGCAATTTATTGCTTTCGTTCGCAAACATGATAACATCTTTTCAATTTGCTTTTTAGTTGCTTTCAAATTGAATATATTCGCTTTGCATACAATAGAAAACTTTTTTTATGTGTCCGCTGCGCTTGTCAAAGCAAATTTTATCTCTATTTTCGTCAAAAAACAGCCGAAAATATGCGAAATAAGCAGCGAAACGCCATCATTTTAGTGTTCGACCAGTCGATGAACAAAATTGCAAACGCAAGCGAAATTACTTTTGTTTTATGAATTTTCCATTTTTAAGTACAGAAATTTTCTCAGAATCGATTGAATAAAAACGATGCTAAGTTACATCAGCTTTTAATTCAAGCTTTGAATTTACGGCATGGCTGACAAGAACATAAAAAAAAATTTATTCAAAAATTAGTTTTCTTTTCGATCTAACATTTAAAACTGTTTTAAAATGTGTGTGAAATGCTACCGTGAATATATCACACGCGTTTATTTATTTCTTAAAACGAAACGTGTGCGAAATATAACTTGAGTGATCGTTGAAAATTTTTAAACCGTAATTAATTTCTCTTACCATAATCAGATTTTTTGAATACTTGCTCTCTCAATGTTGCATGATACGTTTAAAATTTCGCTTTTTCTTCTTAAAAAACAAGTAAATAAAACTTTTTTGAAGGCGAAACTCATTTAAGAGATTGCCGTAAATTCTTGTAATTGGTAAAATATTTTTTATTTTTCGCGAAAACTCAATTAATTCGCAATTTATGTGCGAGCATTATTAAGATATCAGCGATAAAATTTCGTCGAGGAAAAAAGCAAAAAGTCCGTCACGTTGAGCTGAAAATAAATTTACTACTTTAATAATAACGCAGTTTCATAGTGAAATGATTTCAATAATAATATTATGCTTTAATGAAGAAAGCGAAAAACAAATAAACAAGGATTTTGTAAGAGGAAAAGATAAGAAAGAAATTGCTTCGGCTGAGTTTTCAATGTCCACAATGAAAAGTGAGAACAATTTTAGACAAAACGATAGCGAGCGTAAATAGCGCGCATTTTCTCATTTCGTTAATAACCTTATTTAAATGGTCGCATTAACAGTAAATAATGATTGTGCAAAAGAAAATATCGACGTCATCGTCTAAAACCGAACTCTCATGGCTTGCATTTGTCTCTGCGTCTCTATCGAACAAAATTGCAGCTTTGAATCAGTTTTATCGTGCAAAAATTCTGAAATGAATAATTTCTATGATCGATAATTTTGTTTTATTAAATTCACGCTTGTCGCACTAATTTTTTTCAAAATTTTTTACCACCACATTTCAATGATAGGCATATTTCGGAACAATGTATAGTATTAGGAAAAAATAATCATTTGTTTAAATTAAATGGCTTTTAAATGACGAATGCGACACGTAAAGATCAAAAGAGAAGTGATGATGTGCAGAAATACTATCTCAAAGCATAACAAAAACATCATGCACGATGTACATCAAACAGATGCAAATGTTTACTTCCTCTTCACCATTGTACTACTGTGATCATGAAAAAGCATTGCATTCAAATTGAGAAAATTTATTTTTCTCAGAGTAGTACTTTCACAGTAAGCGTTATTTCTATTGTTTAATAAAAATGTGACTTTCAGAACAAATTATCATCGGATATTATTACCCCACCAGTTTCTAAATTTTTCTTTTATCTTTTCATTTAGTTAGCTTTAAATAAAATTTTTGTTTATCTATCACAATATCAGCTTTGCAGAGTGCAATCGCGTGTTAAAAAAGTTAAGCGAAATATAAAATTAAATTTTAAATAATGCAGTCAAGTAGCTTGTTCTGAAATTATCATTTAATACTTTTTATTCTCATTCGGAATTTAAAAAAGCTGTTAAAAGAGGCATTCAAAAACATTCGCTCAAGTCGAATTGATACTTTATCGTGAGGATGTTTCAAGCCCGCTTCTGCGCAGTACATACATACAAGCAGGAAAAGAAAATTAATCTTTTCATTTTGAAATTGAGTTCTAGAGTGATCGCTGATCACTGTCACTTCTTTCCCAGAAAATTTTCTTCTTTATCGATGAAAATATTTTCCTACTTTTAACATGGAAAATTTTTTGGGGCAAATTGAACTGCGAAGTTTTAAGCGAACTTAAAACTACTTTAAAATGCAATTGCAGCACAATAGCATTTAATCGAGCGAATTCATGAATATCGTCTTATTTGCATAGCCAGTATTTTAGAAATGCTCGGGTTAAGCAAAAAACCTACAGCAGTTTCATTGCGAAATCACTTTGAAAAGTTTGACTGCAGCGTTCAAACGATATGTTTAAAATGATTAAAAGTTTTTAAAATGCAAACAGAGTGTATTTTTCGCACAATTTGCTGTCATTTTGCAATTTTGATTTTTATTGTTCCTCTAGAAAATCGAAAAATGTGTATGTTCAAAAGAAGCGAAGAACACACTTGAAAAGAGCGATAGTAGTAAACACTTTCACGAGTGAACGCATCTCGATAAAACTTTCTTTCGCATTTCAAGTTAACAATTGTTTCGATTACAATATTAGTGCCTTAGAAAATTGGTTCGTTTTCATGATTCTCATTTTCATTGAGTTTCATTTGTTGAAGATTTTCAAAGTTTGCATTCAAAGCGAAATGCGATAGATAATATAAATGCCGCGTTGCTTTACTCGCATTTGTTTTGACACTAACAAACGAATGCATTTGTTTTCTGTCAACAGTCGTATGACAATCGTTTCAAACTATTTTCACTGCAATAAAATAACAATTATAGATTTATATAAACGACGAACGAAAAACAGTTTTGATTGAGTGAAAAATCAATGCAACTTTTTTCTGCATGTAGACCGCAGCGACAAAGTTAACATTGCCATTTGAAATGTTTTGACTGCGAACAAAGTTCGCCATTTTTTAATTAAAAAAAAAGATTTTGAGGTCGTATTTCAAAGGCAAAATCACATTTTATAACATAATTTCTTTATATTGAATGCTCATTACAAAAATTATTTTATACACTCAGCGTCAAAAAAATCGCACCATTGTTGCGTTTATTTATAAACAATTCGATGAAAGGGAAGCTGCATTTTTACGATCGTAAAAATTAAAAAAGCGGAAAAGAGCAAGACTGAAGCGTAATTATTTCCGATTTTCTTTCGCGCTCAAAGATAGTGTCCGCAAGACTTAAGCGTAATAAAATGTAAGTACTAAAAATTATAATCGAAAAGATGTTGGTTGTTGCCATTGCACTTCACAAATTGAAATTATTTAAGTTTTTACTTTCACAATGGCACCGTTGCAGTTACTAACAACGCGCTTCGAAAATTCGCACCATTCGCTGGCCATTTTCAAAAGAGAAGTTGACCTGACGAGGCCCAACAGATAGTGGGCGAAACGTCAAAGTTTTAAACTGCAACGGTGCCATTGTGAAAGTAGAAACTTAAGTAATAAAAATTAATTCAAAGAAGGCAATTATTGTGAAATCCGTTCGAATTGTTCACCGAACAATGGTTCGATTTTTCTGACACTGGGTGTACAGTTGTTACACAGAGGGATGACACTTAATTCATTGCCGCACACTGTACAGCATATGGTTGATTTATGCGTGCTCAGTATATTATCATTTAATCATTCATGATGTAAACTTTTACTGCGCTCAAAGCTGAGAAACATGAATATGATTTCGTAATAATGATTTGATAATTGATTTTTCGCTCACTTTAATCGCAAGGTTGATTCATGAAAAAGCGTAGTGAATGCTTTTACTACTCGAAAATACTATCGCTCGCTTCTCCATTAACGCCTCTATTCTTCGCTATGTTCGAATTAAACGACAATCGCTGTTTTCGCTCACAATTAGAAGAGCTTTTCGAATGCTTTCAAAATTCATTCGGCTCGTTGGATTGTGATCGGGTGAGTTTAAACAAATAATCGCTCGAACAAATCGCTTTCATGTTGTTTTCAAAATAAATCGAACTTAAATTGATTTTTAAAGCTCGAAGCAAGATTGCGAAATGAATGTTTCAATTGATTCGATTTTAGATCATTTCTAATGTGTATTAGTAGTGAATTGCGAGCGAAATTAAACTGCAGTGAGAATAATAGACGAATGATTCGAGAAGTTATCACTATTGGATTGAACTCAAGTATGATTTGCATTTTAAAATAGCTTTGCATAGAATAAGCGCAAAAACAATGGAAAGGTTAGAAGCGACTGGATGAAAAAGTTTGTTTAATCGTTTTGCTTCTTTATGCATATTTGAAAGCCAAAATGAAACCGAAAACCAGTCCGCGTTTTATTACAAATCGTAAACGCACTGATTGCAAGCTATTAATTACATTATTGGTGTGACGATTTCGAGTTTGATGAACATAAATGAAGGCAAATTTTGTTCATTTATGCGTCTTAAAGTGCCCAACGGCTGAATGAACAGCGCGATAAATGATAACAATTCACTTTAAATGAAAATTTGAAATCATCGATTGTGGAAGAAGAAGAAAAAACGATTTCAAGCGTTCATTTATCATTTTGCATCAAATGTCAGTAAAATGAAGTGAAATTTTTTCAATACATAGAAAGTGAAAGCGCACGAATTTCTCACGATGCATCAAAATATTTTTTTTGAACTATGGCTTCTTCTTGCTCTTCTCTTATTTTTAACTGCCTTATAAATGAAGCTATTTATTATTATTATTCGCTTCACTGGGAGTTTTAACTTGCTTCAAGTGTACACTCTGCTTTTCTCCTTGCTTGCAATCAATTATCATTTTATACTTTTACTCTTACCGAGTATCATTTCGCTTTATTTACAATATTATTTTTCATCGCAATCTTAAAAATGGTGAAGCAAAGTGAAAGAAAGGCCGAGCGAGAGGTGAAAGGAGTGTTGATGAATTTTAAGTAGAGAAAATTTGAGAAACAACTTTTAACGCTTCGAATGCTTGAATTTCGAAACAATGTAAAATGCAAAGTTTCAAAAAGAGCGTCTCAATCTCTGAAAAGGAATCAATAGCTCATTTATTAACGTTCAAACACATTGCCAAGTTTTTTCGCGTTTTCAAATCTTATGTAAAAGCTAGATATGAAGTAGATACGAGGCAAATGTGGAAAAAACCTTTCATTCACGGCAGACAAAACAAGAGACAGTGACAAGCAAATGAGACAGAAGAGCAAGAAAGTAAGGAAAGATGAATGAGTGATTGAGATTAAAGCGCAAAAGCGTTTATTCACAATTGAAAATTACAATCACGATGTGATTTGTCTCTATTGTCGCTTTAGCATAAATTCGTGTCTTAGCAGCGATTCAAAGTTGATAGAAGCGAGAAAAAAAAATGCTACAGATAAGCAGACATATTCTCGGAATTAAGCAATAGTAATGAGAAAATGTTTAATGACAATTATCTCATTACAAGCGAGTTTCTAGCTCACTGTGTTACAGAGAATATTTTAACCTAAATGCTTTTTCAGCCAAAAAAGGCTTCGCAATTTTGTCGAAAGCTGAATTTATTATATTTAACAAAAGAAATTTAGGTTTTACTTTTTCTTTCTTCATCTTTATTCTTTTTGTTTTGCAAAATTTTTAAATTCAATTCTTAATGTGAAAGTTAAGCAAAAAAATGACGAGTTTCATTGCACTATTTTGCGACAAATGGCGATTTAAATCTATTTCACTCTTAAAAGCGAAAGCCATTTGAAACGCGACGGTAGCGTTGAGCGAGGAAGCTGATTGAATTTAGGTGTGACCCGAGCTTCTTCTTTCTTTTCTTACTCTGCGAAAATAAATTACAACTGATGAGTAGTAATTAACGCTTTGTTTATTGAACGTGTAGCATAAAATTTATTTTCTTATTTTCTTTTTTCAAATTCTGCACTTTTTTCGCGTTTCTTGGAAATAAAAATTTTAATTATACTTCAAAAGAGATATGACGGAGAAAAAACTCATTTCGTGTACTGTGTACGAATTGGCAGCACGAAGTATCTTATGATGACTGGGAGAAGCTTTAGCCTCATGATTACTGTAATTAAGTGCAAAATTTAGTTTCTTTAACAGTCGTTTGTATTTTGTGTTAACGTAAAAAGTATTTAAAATAAACAGAAATCATAATTTCAACACAGCTCAGAGATTTTTAATGATTATTTGAAAAAAATTCGAGACAAAAAACAGCAGCAAAATATTTCTACACTGTTTTTCGAGTGAAAAGTTAGTTTTTGCGTAGAATTTATTCTTATAAAACTAGCAAAGTTTGAAAAGTGTAGAAAGTATTTGCTTTTCATCTCGAGAAGTGAAACGAAAAAATGCTTCATCTACTGTATTTGAAATTTATTTTGCTTTCTAATAACCATTAATTTTGAAACGAGTTGTTTTCGAAAGAAAATGAAGAGAGGAGCAGATAGTGCAGAGTATAAGACGTAAACGACACTGAACAAGAGCAGTAGAAAGCAAAAAACGGCTGACTAAACCCCGCTGCTAAAATGATGATTACGTGAATGGCGATTACTTCGCTTATACTAAGTGCTAGCGTAAAGTATAGTGTATTGCAGAAAAGTCGAAAAAGACGAAGAAAAAATTACGTTCACACACTCGACGAAAAAATTGATATACAAACGCATAGAATATATAACGCACGCACTGCGCTTAATCTTTAAAAATGAAATCTGCACATGAGATGAAAAAAATCGTTCATTGAGAGAAAAGTGAGCGAGCGTTTGAAAAAAGAAAACGGTGACCGATTTCGATCAATAGCCCGAAGCGACGTTTCGGTGCATAAGAAAAAGTAAAATAAAATATAAGCCCGAAGGCTTTGTTGTCGTGGGAGTTTTTTCTTCACTTCTTTTCAACAGAAAGCAGCTTTTTCTTCACTCACACAACACACACATCAACACAAAAGCGTACAGCCCGAATGCGGTCACTTGTGTACGCTTTTGTGTGTATATTCTATGCGCCGAACGTAGATAGCATGTGAAAGCAACGAACGGTACCCACGGCATTCACTACAAGTGCGTTCGAAGCGAGATTGAGCGCTAAAACGCGAGCATCACGAAATTCGTGACCGCCACATGCACTGCTCGGCTCGATGCGTGTGTGAAACGTGAGAAATCAATGAGTGAGCGTTGTTGCTGTTGTTGTTTCATTGAGGAAAGAATGAATTAAAACGTGTGTTTCATTGAAGAAAGGAGCGAAGAAAGCGAACGGCTAAAAGCATTTCATTCATATCATTGCTCTGCGCTTTTTTATGAATGAGACGGTGGAGTGCGGCGCAGGCGCAGAGCGCAAGTGTGTAGACAAGTGTGTTGCATGTTGCATTGCGTGTGCGCAGTGTGCGATAAATAAAGCGAAGAGACAGTTTCGCACATCTTTCTTCGAATCACTCATTTAATTTCGAATTATGCTTTTCTTTTACGAAATCGCCATCAAATGTGTTTGCCTTTCGTTTGAAGCTCGTTGATCGCGCCTCGTCTTCGCTCGTCGCCGTGCTTCGCGAACTGTGCACTCGAAGCGAACTTTTCACCGCTTGTTGCGTCTCGAAATAGTCATGTTTAAAATGGATAATGAAAACGGACTCTTGTATCTTCACTTCGACGATGTAAACATTTTTATCACTTTTTTCTCTCTTATGTGCATTTGTGTGCACGGTGTTTGGTTTGGTGTGTGCGTGTTTATGCGTTGCTTCGATTCTACTTTGCGTTTTCTTTAAAACGGCGTCGTTTTCGAAACACACGCACTCAGCTGCTTAGCGAACGCTAAATTTAGGTTCGTATTGAGAAAGAAATTGATTTCTCTTAAATAATAGCTTCGAAAGCACTTAACAAGTGTTTTTGATCAGCCGAAGAAAGAACTCTGCTTCTGCTTATCGCGTTTCGAAAGCGAGCGTCGGGCGAAAGCGACGGTTATTTTTACTTAACGGTTAGCAGCTCGCCGAGTGCATGTGTTTTGTGTACCCCATCGTTCGTCGTCATCGTCGTGAAACTGCTGGCATTGACCGAACGGTTATTTGATGTGAGCGGCGCGCAATTTCTTTAAAACGCCGTGTGTTGTTATGTGTAAAATGTTTGTTTCGTATATCTCACTCCGCTCGCTCTCTTCTCTCTCCCGTCGCGTTTGCTCTCTCACTTGTCTCTCTCTTCTCATTCGAGAAATTTGAGAAAAGGGAGCTAAGAGAAGCCGAATGAGAAGAACAAGAAGAGTAGGTGGGCTATTGACAATAAAATGCTAATGGCCACCAGAATAAACACAGAGACGTTATTGTTGATATAACTAGTTTTCATATTCGAACGCACAGCGTTTGGATGATTTCCAGCTGAGTTTTTGGTTCGCAAGCATCATCGCGAGCGAGCATTATGCAACAGCAGCAGCAGCGAACGTGTGATATATATTAGATGCAGGAGTATTTATGAGAAAGTGGCCCCGACTGTAACAATGCTCGACGTGGAGCATACAATTGCTCGTTGAATGGTGTTTATTTGTTTGAGAGCCTCCTCTGCCTCTCTACACGTTTTAACCATTTAAACTGCTTGATGGGCAAGTAATGGGCGCCCTGTTTTCTCGCTCAATTCACTTGTCTCGCTCTCACTTTCTCTTTCTTTCTCTCCGAGCTCATCTCATTCGATCACCATTTTTATTGTTCTTCACTCGTCTTCGTCGGGGGCGATTATTTAGTTTTATAAATGATGAATGGTATTACGCTCTCATTCATTCCTCCATCAACATTGCTGAAGCGTTCGCTGCTTTTGATCGTTAATAAATAAATCAAATTAATGTATGGACTCTAGTGTGCGAAGCGTTTCGAATGAAAATTAGCTGAAGAGCGCTCTCATCTCTCCCAAATATTAGCGAAACATATTTGATAATAAGTGGAGAGGAGCGAAAGAAAGAAAGAAAGAAATGATCGACTGTTTTTCTGGTAGCGATGAACTGTTTGAAATGTGTCCAATTTAATAATATTCACACACAGATAAATGCTTATAAAAATGAATCAAGTGAAATGACATTACATCGAACTTCTCTATCCCTGCTTCTTTCTCACTTATTCTCACTCGAACGCCCCTTCGAAAGAGAGAGCACCTGGGGGCTGGTTGCTTCGCCCCGGGTTATAATCCAGCCACGGTTCCCACGGTTGGCTTCCGTTGCCCTTGATTCATCGTCGTAGTTATGTGCTTCTATCTCCTATGTTATATATAAACTGAATCTTTCACTGTCTCTGTCTGCGACCAGTGTGCTTTATATCGTAGAACGTGCAACGCGGTCATACACGAGGGAGCTGTAGAGAGAGAGGTCGAACGGGGTCACGAGGCTGTGCCAAGGGGCTGGTGTTTTAGGTGTTACGAACGAGAAAGAGAAAGCCTTGCGGGCTGTTTTTTCTTCTGATTTTTGGCACTTATGAGAACCGCCGGAAGTCTAGCGTAATGCTGTACGCAAAGGAGCACTCATTGATATGATGAACCACACACACTGGCAGCAGAAAGAATCCAGTAGCAGCGAATGATTTTGGATTGGTGTTTGGTTGCTTCGCTCACGATAGAACGAGTAAAAAATGAAGATCACTTATTTCGGGGAGATTTGCTCGACTTTCCCACAGACAACTTACAAGTGTCTCTCTCTCTCGCTGCTTTCAATTGTTGACGTGAAGTGAGAGAGAAGAGAGAGAGAAAGAGAGCGAACGACGCGAACCAATTTTTAAGGTTTAGCGAGAAAAAGTGATTGCTCAAAGTCAGCAAAATGAACAGCGCATTTCAGTGAAACCCAAGCGCGATCATTTTCAAATTTTCTTAGTCCATTTCTCGTCATATTCGCATACAAATAGCAACCAGCCGCGACTTCATTTTGTCTTTGTGCGTCTCTCCACAACAGTCATAAAGAAGTGTTGTGCTTCTTATTTTTCTGCTTTCTGCTCGATTCATTTACTTTTCTCGTTTTGTATTTATTATTTGCATCTTTCCATAATTTTTAATTTTCATTTACATCACAGGATTTTAAATGTCGTGAACGGCGAGAAATGACGCGTAGCAACAATAACGACGAGAAAGAAGATCACGACGAATGCTCACCTCCACGCAAACGTTCAAGATCATTACAAATTAAATTTAAGCTCGATTACTTAGAAGACAATGGTAGCAATCATTCAGCAACGACAGCAATCGATTATGGCAATAGTAATAGTATTTCGAAAGCGTTTAATATCAAGCAAGAAGTTGTCTCTTCGCTTGATAATGAATTTCATTCATCGCCGCCATCATCTACAAGCCGTAAATTGGGCTCAATGCGAAAAGTACCTTCCATTAGTGATTTATCCGAAGAAGGCTCTTTGGGTGAGTTTATTAATGTTTATTAGCTTTTTTGCAAAGTTGTTGTGGTTATTACAATTGCGCAACGCCTGTTTACTTTTTCATTATGCGGCGCTCGTTGTTCCTCAAATTCTCCGCTAAAATTTTCGCTCAAACGAGCGAGCAAAAAAGGTCAATTATTAATTAAATTTCATTTATGGTGACTAATGATCATTAATACAATAATTTTGTCTATTTCTCGGTTAGGTTAATTGATTATTTTTCGTGCCTTATTTTTAACCAGCGAAAATAATGATAATTGTTTGGCTCGAACACAAGGGCTGTCAAATGCTTTTATTAATCGAATCGCTGATTCTAAATCTATACAATTACTGCTTAAGTCTATAAGAGAAACTATGCGAACATTTAAGTGATTTACACATTTACTTTCGAACCATTGTTACAATAATTTAAATGTTGAGCAAAGCAAAAAGCGTATTCGGTGCGCACATTTTCGAAATTGAATTTTGCTTACTTGTTGGATCCGAAAATAAGCGAATTGCTTTACGTTGTACACACATTTTCTTTTGCTTTCTTATTTTTCTCGTTTCATTATGTTTTTAAAAGCGTTCAGATTATTACAATAATCGTATTTATTTCAATTGCAATCAATTCAATTGCGTGAATAAGCATTTATCTTTTACTCTACTTGCTGCTCCGCCATCCCTCAACTGTTTCTCTCCTTCACTCGTCGCTCATTCAATTTCTAAAATTGAGTTACTCGAAAAAGTTTCTCCATCGCTCGAAAAAACTTTTTTCATACATATGATTACTTTTGAAAAACGTATTTACTTCACCACTTCGCTTTTCACTTCACTATTCTCAAAGTATGTACACATCGTTCATCGTTTTCATCTTCGCTGCTCGTATTTACAAACGATCTTGTTTCTTTCTAAATTTTTTATTAATTGATCAGTGTTATCCGACGTTCTGTTTTCGAAAGCGTTGCGCGCTTAAGAAATGAAGATCACTAGAATAGTTGGTGTCAAATTCAATGAAATGATTGTGAGCGAATGGCGAAAGCTTTTTCGTAGTGTGTTAATTCTTTTTTAACCGAAAAATCTGCGCTATCTTTATTTTAGACGACATCGATTGATTGGCAACGAGTATATGCACGTATGTAATTTGAACGCAGCTTTCATATCTCATTGAAAGCAAATCGAAAGAGCGAGATTATGGTTCAATATTCTGTGAAAATATTTTCGCTTTTTTATGAAAAAAATTGATTTCGAATCATAAAATGTTGATTTTTTGCGAGCATAAAAAACGTTGCTACGAAAATTCGCACAACGCTCTTATTCTCTCAATCAGCTTTTTCCGAAAATGACTTTTAATGACACCAAACTTTGTGTGTCTAATCTAGCGAAGCGAGAATAAATTCATGTTGTGTTGTTTGTGTGTGATTTTACAATCTTTACCTTCACTTATTACCTCTTGCTGATTGCTGGCAGATAAAGTGAAAGTGTTTGAAGTAGCTAGAGAATCGCTAATGACGATAATTAAGGCGCTTATTTTGGAAGGAGACGAAAAAGAAAAGCGATGGAATGAAAAAAGTGATTGTACTGAAATCAAAGTGAGTGCGTTTCGAAGCGAATTAATGAATAGATAAAGCTGGAGGAGAAGCAGAAGAGGCAATGGTTGTTGCTGAGAATACGTAAGAATGCACTCCTTTAGCGCCTTTCATTCATTAAGAAGAAGTAATAAAATTCGCATTATTATGTAAAGAGTAGCGTTTAACCTTTACTCGAGTCAAGCTATTAATGTGAACG
This sequence comes from Dinothrombium tinctorium, assembly GCA_003675995.1. Classification (NCBI taxonomy): domain Eukaryota; kingdom Metazoa; phylum Arthropoda; class Arachnida; order Trombidiformes; family Trombidiidae; genus Dinothrombium; species Dinothrombium tinctorium. Next base: position 24,596 of record NCKU01000032.1, on the reverse strand, counting down.
AAAGCGTTCGTTCAAATACGCTTTTGAAATAAACAAAGTGCGAAAAAATAGCTGCTCTATGTCGTCCTTCTTCACGTATCGAGTGTGGGCGTCGGTTCTCGTGCAATTTTGGCACAACACAAAAGCCATGCACAATGTCTATGTTATTGTTGTGTTTGTCGTTAAGCCATTCTCGTGTTTCACTTTCTCTTTATATCTCGCGAGTGAGCAACGGAGTGAGTGCGAGTGAGCGAGTGAGTGAGCTTTTTCATCGTGTCGCTTCTTTTCTCCGTCGTTCGCTGCCACTTCCATCGCTCGCAAACGCTGAAGCGCACAATTAGAAACAATGCTTCTGTCATATTCATTCAAATCTTAAATTCATTCACGAGCGCACAGGATAACCGAGATGACTGCAGCGATGATAAAAAGCGCGAGTAAGCAGAAAAAAGTTAAACACAAAACGGTATATTCGCATTTGTTTGAGCGTGTTTTCCAAAAATAACCCGAAGCGAAACTCGAATAGAACACTGCGTTTTACTCGAGTCAATAAACACGATTTTGCTAGCTGCTTACTAACTTTTTCAGTCTTATTCACACTGCTCGCCGAATAACAGGTGAAGCTTCCACATTTCTTTTTTACAAAGTAAATCCGATTTATTCTTGCTCGATGATTACATTTGGTTACTTTGATTTTTAGCGAACTTGCCATCGGATTAACAATGTTTTACAAAACGAAAGCGAAAGAAGCAAAATCGGGTGAAACGCAGATTAAAAAGAAATGAATGAATAAAGAGTGGGAGCTGAGTCGAGTAGGGGCAACAGTCTTCTCGAATTAGCTTTTAAACTCTCAAATTACAACAAAAACCTAAACCGTTTTTCGCTTTTTCAAAATATCATTTCAATTTTAACTTACAATTTGCTTTGCAAATTGATAAAACGCTTCCAAGTGTGCTGCAAGCATTTGTGATTTTTCGATCAATAATTGAATTGAAAAAGTTTTAATTCAATGTTAAAAGTTGTCAAATTTTTGCGAAAATGATGAAGAGCTCGAAGAGAGAGAGAGAGAGAGAGAGAGCTGCTTTAATAAGCCTGGTCTTTAGAAGCTGGCGTATGCACACAGTACGCTCATGAAGCAGCAAGTAATGGGCTGAGCGGTGGCGATGAGTAGCGGAATATGGAACACAGATGTGTGCAATGCACCTGTTCCTTCGTGCTCTGCTCGCAGTGCTTAAAAAAGTGAAGCAGAAGCAGAAGACGAAGAAGAAGCGTTTGTTCTCATACACGAGACAAGAGTGATGCGATTCGCGACGCATCAGATGAACGCTGTTTTTGTGTGCTGCTGTGTGTGTCTGCGATTTCGCGATCGCGACGTGAGCATTTCTTTTTTCTCGCCTCACTCGAGCAGCGAGCGTAGGCATCTTTTTATCTTGCTCGCTCTGTCTCTCTCATTCTCTCCTCTCTCGCTCTCTCTCACCCAAAGTTTACTTATCTTCGCGAGCAACGCTTGCTGTATTTTGCGATAACACATGCACGCAGTTCAGTTCAGTTTGTACGCCATATTTTAATCTTTTTTTTTGAGTGGAGCACACAGCGAGAAAATAAGAGCTTAATGTGTATATGTGTGTTGTATGTTTCCAGCAGTAGACAAAATATTATTTTAATCGTTTACTTCGCATATACACTTCTTCTGTTGCGCTCGCAGCTTCAACGCAAAAGCAGAACGAATTGAGTGCGTCCGCGATTAAGTGATCTTCGATTAGAATGCGCCGCTAATCGGATGCACATGCCGCACTTTTTACGAGCGCTCGAATATTGTGTGCACGTGAAGCATTTTTTTCGCTGAAAAGTGCAACTTATTGCTATTGAGCTTGTTAAGAAAGAAAATCAAAACGAAAATCCTTGAGCGCTCTACCTTTTCTTCTTCTTTCACATTTTCATATTTAATATGTGTTTGCGTTCGCTGCTATTGCTTAATAAGCTGGCGATTATTGTTTTTGCGCGATTTTGCAATCCGCTTCTTTGCTGCTTTACACGCCAATTTCTTCGATTTTTTTCTTTTCTAATTAAAAAATTCAAAATATTTCACCATTGCCAAATTGCAACCACATTTTTGCGATATTTTTTCATTTCGAATTTCGTTATTTAATTTTTTTTGTTTCTCATAAACTTGAAAAATTCACGCTCGACCAGTGGCCACCACACACATGTGCACAAAACGCACATAAAAATTAATATTCAACACTCAACTTTGCTAAATGTATATTTTAATGTCATTTGCTTCGCCTATTTATTATCTTTGAGAAGGCGAGAGAAATTGTCGAGCGAACGATAATTTGCGCAATAAAGGTTCGGTTGACAAAATCTTGGAAATTATTTTCGATAATTAACGATTGGCATTGTTTTTCATCTTTTTCTCATTATTCTCAGCGCGCTTTTTTTGCATAATTGATGAGTTTTGAGCGAGAGAGAAAGAAGAGAAGTTTTTGCTCGTATACAAAGTGCACTAACTTTTCTATAAATATTATTCTTGCTTCCAGCTTTCTTTTTGTCCGTTTGCTTTACGTGCTTTGTAATCAGTATAAGCTTCTACTGTCGTTGTTGTTACTGCCGCTGCTGCCGCTGCTACTGCTACTGTACATGTTCTTTCTCAATTTATGCATCTACTATCTCTTCGCCCTCGATGTGTGAGTGAATGTCTGCTCTGTGCAAGATAAAGCAGCAGCGAGAAAAGAAAAATGGATTCTTCACACGTAGCTTAGTTGACAAAGATCGACAGTTTTACTTTTCAATTCGAAAAAAGTGAACATCTCTTATTGCTGCATTTGTAGCACACATCATTAAATTTTTTAATAAATTGAAATGCTGTTCGCTCATAATTTACCAAACTGACTGATGATTTTTTATTTTTTTATTTTTTCAAAACGAAAGAAACAATCTTTGAAAACAGAGCGCAGAACAAAGCTTGGATCATGTTGCTACTAGATCGACGTACACGACACGGCGTTTATTTTTCAAGCGTTTCAACTTTCTGCTATAAATTTTAATCTGTTTAAATCTTCGAATATTATTCTTCTTTTATTCTCTTCTTTATCTATTGTGAAATTTCAGTGTGTTTGTTCGCAGAGCTGCTAAATTAGGAAATTGAATTTATTTGATTGAAGAAAAAGTAATCATGATCATTTTCGTATGAGTTTGAATTCAGTTGCGATGACAATAATCAATTTCTAGCTTAATTGACAATTTCAAACTGACCGAATGTCAAATTCATGTTGAGGTTTTGATTTTTTCAACAACTCTTGAGTTTCAATCAAAAAATTTAAAATAAATTAGAAATGTTTTCAAAATTTAAAATAAAAGCAACGTTTTATTATGCTAAAAAAAGCTAAAACGGAATTTCTATTTGCGAAATTCAATTTCGATAATTAAAGTGAACCCTTTTCAATTGTCCGCATTTGCAATTCGACTTTTTTGAGTTTCTCATTTAATTAAGAGAAAAATGAGTATTTTTAATTTGAATTTCATAAACGAAAAGCAATTTAAAAAAGATTCTTAGCATGAAAGGGTCAATCAGTTTCTTAAAAACTGATCCATATTTTTGGCTCGTTTTTACCGTAAAAGTTGTCAGAAATTTCATATGCAAAGTTAATACATTTACAAACTAAGCTTGTATGGGTTGTTTGCTGGTGAATTTTCGATTAAAATTTTTCTCGAAGAAAAAGCTTTTCTCGATAGTGTCTATCAAAAGAGGCGAACGAAATTGAGCCGAAGAAACGGTTAGCGCCGTGAGCGAGAATTCTGAATGCGCTTGATGTCGCGAGCGAGCGACGTGCCCCTTTCTTCTTTGCTCTCTTTCCATCTTGAACGAAAAACCGAGAAGTAAAAAAAGTAAATTTTTATCTGTAATATACCAGCAGTAAAAATGCAAAACGCGCCCAAATACCCGAAAGAAGCAGCCAAATAATCACGCACGCTTTCTCTTTACCGAATATCACTGATTTTGAAATTCATAGCTGTTTCTGATCAGCTTGCGCTATTTTTTGGAGGAGTTGAGATAGTCGAGAAAGGAGAGAAGGAGCGAAGGAGAGAAAGACGAGCGAAAGAAAGGAGCGTCAACACTTAGAACTAACTATATACCACAAACTGTGCGTCGATATGATGTGGTCTATGACATGCCCTTCCCCTGAAAACCAATTTTTATCTGTTCGCTGTCGCGCCCAACATGCACGCATATATACATGTACACAGTGTACCATAGATTATTTTAGAAAAGCGAGCAGAAAGAGAGAAAAATTTATTGAAAATCAATGCAAAGCTAACGTTTACATCGCTTATCAACACAAATGCAGGTTTTAATTCTCGCCGCCGGAAGGAAACCGCGCTCACTGCTGTTCTGTTAGTGATGCGACAAACAAAAACATCAAATTTTTTCGCCTATGTTCTAACTGTGTACATATTGCATTTAGGATTTTCCCTCTGAAATTCGAAGATATTTTTTGTTCGAAGAGAGAGACTGACATTTGTTAGTAGTGGTTCCTCCCCCTTTTGCCTATGGTATCAATGCACAGCTTAGCTTCAATTTGCTAATGATATTTAACTTGCTCGCTATGAATTCAACATGTTGCGCGATTCTGTGTGCGTATTGTGTGCCGCGTGTGTATCACATAAAAAAGGATGAGAGATGATATCTCGCTGCGATGCAGCTTCCGATGCAAACGTAAATAAGGAATGAAGCGACACTGTTTCTCAATTTCCACTGACGTTTTCATTGTGAAAAGATCGACTCTGTAAATTTCCACAATTGTTTTCATTCGCTGACATTTTTTCGCCTCACCATATTCATCGTCCTAACTTATTTTGCACAGCTTTTTTACTAGTTTTTCAAATTTTGTATTTAATTAATATTTTCGAACTTTTTTGAATTCGCAATTTTGTCATTAATGTGTGATGTTATGTCGACTCGTGTCAAAGGTCAGTCGAAACGAATTTTGTTGCTCACTTTTATTTAAGCATCGTTGTCGAATTGTTTTTGCAATTTTCTTTTCATTGCCATTTTGTTGTGCAAATGTCCACTTATTGAATTAAATTTATTCATATAAATACTTGAGTGGCGAAATATAATTTATATGCACTCATATTGCACAGTAGTTTTAAATAGCTTTAGCTTTTAATAATAATTTTATTTTCTATTTTTTTTCAAGCAATGTTTCGCTTTCATGTCAATGTCATGCTTTGTGACACAGAAAAAGTGTAGCCTGTCATTGTTTTCACTCTCACTCACATTTTAATTCGCTTATTTCACCCTTTATTTGCTTAAAGCTAAAATTGAGCGAGAAAGTCGTTGGCGAAATGCTGCACGTAAGCTGGTCTTAGCTGTGTTTGCTATGTGTAGTGAGAGCGAAAAAAAACGGTTTGTTGCTATCGCCGCTGCTGCTAAATAATAAGCAAATCGTCGCGCAACGCTGGACATGAAAATCGGTATAGCGCTTTGAATGCGAGCTTTTCTTTCGCAGAACTGATAAAATTTGGTAATCATTGAGAAAAAATTGCTCAAAAGCACTCTTTCAAACTTGAGCATTGATATTGGTCAATCTTTTGTAACGAATCACTTTTTGGCGAGAAATTCTTTGAGTGTAAAAAGTGTAGAGAAAGAATAAATCATACGACACACAAGATTTTACGCGTTGATCACCGAATTATCCTTGAATTCATGTGTGCAGCTAAGTCTTATATACGATAATTGCTCGGCTTGTTCAATAAGCTCGCACACTAGCAAATTAGTCTAGCTTACTTGCTCGTGTGCTTAAGCAAAGCTGTCGAAGTGTGTTGAATTTGCGGCCAACTATATAATTCGTGAAGGATTTCTGTTCTTGCGAGGAATTTTTTCGGCAAAAACCCATGTTTAGCCATGCATCGAACATATTCGCATAGACTACTCAAGTAATAAGCAAACCAATTTTTTCAGTGCTCGAAAAAAAGTGTTAACCAACCAAATTGCAAGTGTATTTTGCATTTAAGTGTATTATTTTTATTATATTGGTGTCTCTTTCAATCAAATTCTGTGCCAAGGCTATTAGGTTATGCTTTCGCTCTCGCTCTCGCTCACTTTTTCGACTTGTCAAAACACTGTCTCATTTGTCTCACTCTCATTTGCATCCACACTTCGCTTGTAATCGCATTTGATTTTTCGATGCACGCTTCTCTGCTTTTTCTATTGATTTTGTGCGAACGATGAGTTAAGCTTTTTTCTGCCTCCCTCAATCGATCATGTGTTTGCTTGTGTCCAACGCGGACATCGAAACCATCAGTGACAATTTGATTGTTTCGCATAACGATGAACAGCAGCAGTATCGTTACCAAAATGGTCATTCAGTCGGCGAGCACCAAAAAGCTTTCGATATAGCCGCTTACTACGGTGTAGCAAACGGTTACTCTTCTGTACAGCAATGGAATAATGACTATTCGTGTTCGTCTTCTTCTTCTTCCGCATCATCTTCGTCTACCTCTTCCTCGCTCGCCACCACCGCCACTTCGTACTCTTCTCCTGCTTCGTCTTCTTGCTCTAGCGCGTCATGTTCGTCCGCACCTGACAGTAGCACTTTCACGTACAGCTTAACTTATGCACTTTTAACGCAAGGCTCGGCGAACTTTCGGACGTCGAACGCGCAAACGATAACAACAGCGGCACCGGCGTTCACCACAACAAGCACAATAACGAGTAAGTGGCCGTGCTTCTCTTCAATTTTTAGGGACGCTGCTAATTGTGTATAAAAAAGAAAAGAGAGAATAGAAAAGAAAGATTATAAAATCCAACGGTGAGAACCGAGCGGCAATTAGCGCAATACATTGAATGCATTCCTTTGAAGCGTGTAAAAAGCTATTAAAGCAGCACATAACTATATACAGTGCTTGCGACTGCTGTCTCCATTTTTGTTGCTGCTCGCTAAAATATACATCGCCGCCGCTAACACCGGCACCGGTGTGCATTGTTTCAGCGTCCACTCGCAATTATATTCTGGCGAGTGCGATGATTTGAAAGGGCGAGCGTTTTTTCAGCTCGGTTTCGGTTGAGTTGAGGGAGCGAGCAAGCAAAGTGCGCGATATGAAAGAGTATGCGGTGAGAATCGAGATTGACGTGCTGCGCAACCCGTACCCCAATGGCTAGCCCATATGCACCCCTGGCTGTATCTCCCCTCGGCGCCCGTTTCGGCGCAGAGCGCGTTATACATATTCCCACTATATAATACATTGTATATGTAATGATGTGCTGGGCGGTCCCTCGCGTCGATCGGTCTGCTCGTGAAATACCGAGTGCTTTCTTGTGAATGAAGCGAAAGAAAACACAATTACGTTTCGCCGAGTGAGAAGAGCGCGAGTAAGAGGCGAACGTTTGTTCTTCTTGTAAGTGTTGTGTGCAGTTTTTGCGTGCTCGAACACAGTATAGTTTCCAGTCTCCTCCTTCTCTCTCTTTCTTCTCTGCTCCTCTCTGCTCCTCACTTCGCTCGCTGCTGCCGTTCAAGACGAAGGAGTAGAGAAAGAACTCAACTCATATTCTTCTCATACTTGAAGCTGTCAATGCGCGTACATCGAGCGCAGTTCCTCTGCTCTGCTCGCTCGGTGCACCAACTTCACCGCGAACGCCGCATCAGCACGCATCGCTCGGATGCTGAGCGCATTTCACGTTCCTCTTTTGTTTCGATGCCTCTTCACTCGTGAGTTATTCGTGCGTTGTTTTAATTATCACTGCCCCACTCCTTGATTCAATTACGTTCATCATTTTTTGCGCTCGTCGAAACAAAAATTCATGCTTTTCTCGTGCGTTGTTCGCGCATTTTTCACTCGCGTTTTGTTTACATTCTCGTGTTTGAAGTTTATGTAAACGCGAAGATAAACATTGCGTTTTATGATGCTTTTCGATATGTGTAGCGAACGAGAGACCTGTTGAAAGTGTTTACGAGTAAAATTCTATTATCATGAGCATTATGCCTCGAGAAGTTTTTCCACTCATGTTCTCGAGCTCAACGACGAATCGATGGCGAGCGCTCAAATTGTGAACGTTAATCACCACCATTTGTCTCCAGTTGTAAAATACTAAAAAGACCGCAACACATTTGCGGCGTTCTCGCTCTTAATCTAGAAAATCATTACGTTTTCACAAAAGTAAGGCGAAATAAAGCGAAGAAACGTTTTTACTCTTGATTTTACTGTGATTCTTCGATTACTTTTCAAAGTAATGTTTGTCTCATCCATTCTTATCTCTTCACAAAATCATCGCTCTAATGTTCCTCGTTTTCTCCGATAATCAATCACTTCTCTCCTCTTTTCTTCTGTGTTTCGCAACTCTTTTCCACCGTTTTCATGTGATTTAAAATTTGTTTCCAAAAACCGCAGTGTCCAAATGAGTGCCTTGAATCGCAGTTCGCTATAGTTGCTTCCGATTTATCACTTGATGTTGTTGATGTTGGAGAAATAGAAGGCAAAATGCACGAGAAAGCGGCTGTGACCACAATCAACAGCACCAAACCGTCGAACGGAATACTTAAATTACATCATTCGAAAGCGAATATTCAAAAAGGTAAATGCGAGCAAATGAGCGCTCCTTCGCTAGCCACTTGCCTTGTCTGCCATCGAGAAAACCGAGACCGAGACTAAATTGATTTTCTTGTTATTTTATTTGCTTTCTGTGTGCGAACAAAATTTGACACCATGTTTATGCGAAATGAGTGGAATGAGAATTTTCGAAATGATGTTAATTGAGAAGAGTTGATAGAGAAGAGAGCAAATGTAGATGACTGGCAGCGAGTGAAAAGAGCGCACACACAAACATTTGATAATGTGTCTCGAAATTCAGTTTGTGTTTATTTTTCACTTGCTCTGCTTGTCGAATGATCGATTTTGGTCATAATCGAATGATCACATCGATCTGCTGTTTCTTTCTTGCTCGCTCCAGCGTTTTAGAATTGAGTGCCTATCTTTGCTCGCTCGCTATCAATTAACTTAAGTTCGCCATACGGCGAAAGTTTAACCGGAAAAGGTTGAGAGCGGGTTGTTTTTATATTAAATTGTAATTACAATAATTACACTCGCACTACGCTTAACGTTTCATTTTTTCGACTTAAAATTTGTCAGAAAAACGCACTTTGCATCGAAATTGGTGCCATTAGAAAGATAGCAACGAAAAAGAAGAGCGATGCGACTCGTAGGGAAACGCTTCTGGCTAGTCGCTTGATTGATACTCTTTTTGCAAACTCAGGCTCATTTTTAATGGAAATCATATTTGAAAAAGTAAACGAAATTCATTTTCAGTGCTTTTGCTGCTCGTCGCTGTTACATTTAATTTGCGTTTTCTCTGTTTCCTGCCAATCACTTCTTAATTACCGTTTACACACCTCGTAAATTAAGCGCACCGCAAGCACAGAAAGAATGAAGAGTTGAGTGCACCTGAGAACTGCGACCGTTTTGTAGTGGATTTCGAATGTATGTGTGTGTGAATGTATGTCGGTATGTGTGTCGGAAGCAGTGAATGCAGGCCGATATCGCGATCAATCGACATCTACTGAAGAATAGTTGGTAAAAAAATCTCACGGGTCTCGCTCTCCCTCTCTCTTCTCCGTCGTTCTCCCATTACCCGTGTGTAGTGTTTACGCATAGTGAGCGTAGGGGAAAGTGTAATGGGGTCTGATTTTTTGTGGTGGCGGCGAAGACGAGATCAGCCCCGGTATAGTATATTCCATCCGGTTTTTCATTCATGAAAAATTCTCTCACTCACTCTTACGCTTTACACTGGCTGCGTTCGAAAGTTTTTGCTTTGCTTTTTATTTTGTTTTCGTTGAAAGCAAAAATTTGGGAACCGTTTTTTCGCTATTCACTTCTGTCGTAACCGAAATGCGACTGGCTTCTTGTCTAAAATAAGCACATTTCAAGTTTAATTTATATTTATAAATTCAATTTCACTCCGCTCTCTGCGTGTCTTTCGCAGATAAAAAAAACTTTGTTCAAACAGAGGCGAGCGAACAAAAAGTTTTCATTGTTACGAGTGCACCTATCGGCCATTGTTTTCGAGTCAAGCTTGCGCTCGAATTAGTCAAAATCCTCGTTCATTCTCTCTTTTCATTTCGTAATTTTCAATGCGAGTGAAAAGAATGAAAAGAGCGAAATTGCAAATTAGAAAAGCTAACTTTCAATTCTTTAATTATATTCAGATAATTTCGAAATAATTTATATCGCAATCAAAAGAAAAAAATTTTCACATTTCGAATAAGCGTGTTTTGCGTACACTTTCGTGCTCTATGTCTTCGTTTGTACCGTCGCCTTCTAATTTATTTAAATACAGCCACTTCGAAAAAAAACGAAAAACTTTTCTGCTTTTAATTTGCATTACTTTGCGTTTTTTTATCGTTTGAATGCAGCGAGTGAAAAAATTTTGTCTTTTTTTCATTTGCAAAGTAGGCGAAAAAGAAAGAAGCGAATTTTCATTTATTAACCAACTATGATTGCTATTTAAATGTCTTTTCAGTTTTCATTATTCTGATATTTTCCATAAATTATAAAACGTAAATTATGTTTTTCTCCGTTTTGATAAAGGCAGTTTAGATTTATGAATATTTTTTCGCCATTCTTTTCATTTCATTGAATGCTTTGAAAGAGAGAAGAATGGCAGACAGAGGCAGAGAGAGCAAGAGAAAACGTGCAATTGGTTCTATCTGAGTGAATAGGTAGCATGAATAAGAGCTGATGACATCTAAAACTAGAATTGAATAAATGCACGAAGAGATGCGCTGTTCCACGAATCATTTGATTATTTTTTTCTCGCACACATCTATCTTCTCTCCTCTCTCGCATCTACCAATAGGTGCCCATCTCTAATTACTTTAGCTCGAACTCGACCTCAGTCTCCATTCACTCGCTCGGCACTAACCTTCTCTCTGTGTATCTCTCGCTTTATTCTCTTGTTTAGACACTGGCTTCGCTTTAGTCACGGATGACAAATTTCATTGCACAATAGCATTGACACATTTCGAATATTAATCTGACGAAAAAGTAGTGGAAAAAGCGAAAACGTCTAAATTGGTGGTGTATTAGATTCGAAACGCCTTGAAACTGTTCTTTATTTATCTCTATTTTCTACTATTTTCATTCATTTTTTGTTTATTATTTCAAATTTCGATCGTTATTACAGCGATATTGCGAAAACAAAGTAAAGGAGAGAAAAGGCTGTTCGTTTTCTTTCAAAACATAATTAATTGGGTCCCATCAATTTTATTCACGCTCCGCGTTGATTGGCCCGAATTTTAATTGTCTCATTTACAATATTCTCGGCTCGACATGTGAGTGAGGCCGCGAGAAGGCGAACGCTTTTTCGCTTTACTTTTTCAAATCGCGTTCAACGTAATCACAACAATAATGATAAGAGCGAAGAAATTTTCACTTTTCGGGAGTATATTTTATAGTCGAAAAAAGCCAAGTCGCGAAAAATAAGAAGCAGCGAAAAGCTCCTCACGTTTACCACGTTTACCATCTGTTACTGGGCATAAAAACGAAGAGACGAGAGCGCAGAAAAAATCTGTTTTCTCACTTCCAAGCCGCATATGCATAAAATGGGTTCTGACCGAAAAAATATAATTTATGTAAAAAATTGTTCCTCCACCATCTGATGTTATAAAGGGTTATTTCTTGTCATCTGTCATATAATGGATTAAGCTCTGCAAGTGGCTCGAGAAAAGATCTTCTTTAGCAAAAGTGACTTTCGCGAAAAAACTTTTCACTTTCGCATCGCCTTTCTACTGTTTCTTTTGTTAAGCAATTGAATGTGAAAAAACACAAAGACCGCAAAGAAGTAAACGCAAATTGGTTACCGCACACACGAGTCGCTTTAATACACATCGCCACTTGCTTAATTGTGTAATGAACACGAGCAGGTTTCGGTTGGTATACAATGCTAACATCCGCTCGCTTTGCTCCTTCCTCTCATTCTCGACCATCTTTTCATTATCTGCTTTTCGCTCAGAAAGCGAGCAAAAATCTGCGTTACACTTTCCACTTTCTTCTCTTCTCATATTCAAAAAAACTCGACCTCGTTTCATGGCGATTAGAGCATCTTTTAGAGAGAAAAATTGCTACTTCTGCGAAGGAGCAGCGTTTCAGCATTCAATCTGCTTTAAATCTACTTAAAAAGATAAATTCTCATTTTTGTTTACACGCTTTTATCGCCTGCTTCACTTATATATAAACTTTTTAATCTGTTTGTGCAAAAAAATTTGAAATATAAACGCATTTTGAATTGGTCGCGTTAGTTGGTATTTCGCTCGTTAGGTGCAAACATAAGCACGAACACACATGTTGTTAATCTTATGTTGCTGATTGAAAAGTAGAAGAAAAAAACATTCTCTAAAGTGGTTAATTACATACACATCATTAAGCGTATTTGATTTCACCTTCTTTACCCGATGTATTTCTGGTGTAATTCTGTCACGTGTAAAATATGCGCCGCACTAGAAATTTTTGCCTTCATTCAATTTTATTAATTTAAAAATTTCACCTTTTAAGCAAGAAAGTTCGATACTTTCGATTACATTCGCTTTCGAGAATTGTATCACTTTGTGAGTTGCTCGCTTCGTTTGTATTAAAAAGAAGCAATAAGCACGGCGCTCGAGTTCGTTTAGTTAATTGCGATTCTGTGAATTTTTCGTAAATTACGATTAAGGATAAAAAAAAGTTCTGTTTTCCGACGTAAATTTCGGTGCAATGATGATATAAAAGAGCAATCGAAAATCAAACATCACGCTCGCAATCGCATTTTGCTCCACTCTGTTCGTCACAAAAAACTCCTTCTTTTTATTCGTGGAAATTCGTTCGTAACGCTTATTTGATGCAAACGGTTTACTTTGAAATTATTATTAATAATACAGTACCAGTATATGTTTCGAGAAATTGTATCCTTGAATGCGTTGTTCACTTAGGCACATTTCAATTTTGAGCGAAAAAGAGCGCTGCGAAGAAAAGTCGATAGCGCAAATTTTTCGCCACTCTTTTGTTCTCGCTCATTATTTATTTCACTGAATTAAGACGAATGCTTCGCAAACCGAAATCGGCAAATAGAAATTAACAAATCGCAGTTGATATGCATGTGAACAGATGCTTTTATGTGATAGTCTGCATTTTCGAAACACTATGATTTGTCATTATGTTTATTCAAAAATTAATTATACTTAAGTATATGGTGTTTAAAGCCTGAGCTGCGCCTGTACGTTCTAAAAATAAGAATTTCTTTTTTTTGCATGATTGATTAATTCTTTGTTAAGAAATTTACTTCGTAATTGACTAACTAAAATCACACGACTTAATTATAATTAATTAAATGTTTACTTATTTACTTTTTCGAATATTAATTTTTTCTCTTCTTGCTCTTTTCTTAATTAGATTTGTCCACGCAAGTGCCTCCATTGACACCAGGGACCAACCAAAAAATGGCTCAAGCGGTGGTCGCAAGTTTTAGTAGTTTCGAGAAAGAAAGAGAAATGCTCAACATTCCGAAAGGTAAAGATGATAGAGAAAAGAAAAGAACCTTTGAATGGCAGCGAAAGAACCAAAAGCCATATAACATTGCGCACCACATAGGGCATAATGCAAAACGCTTATGCGTATATTAACTTGTGAAACAGTTTTGTGTTACTTGGCCTCTCTATTGCGCCTTTCAAATGAAATTTGGTTGCTGAGTAGAAGAGAGCGAGCGAGCGAGCGAGCAAGAAACGATAATTATTCTAATCTCGCTTCCAAGAGTCACTAGCGTTCGACAAATTCTCTCTCTCCGATATGAAGTTATAAATTGCCTTACAAAGCTAATAAAGATATTTTATGTAAAATAGCTCTTCTACTGCGCTCGAAGCGTGTGATTATTGTTTATTTCAAAATATAACGACCGATATGAGTATGCCATTATTAATCAAGCTTATTAACAGTTGTGAGGTGAACATACCATTTCAAAAAATATAAAAAACTGTTTCACGCATAAATCACATACAAGTTTAAGGTGAAGTTGAAAGCTCAGTTCTGAACGCACGGTTAGGACAGCAGCGGGTGTGAGAAGCGAAGAACAGAGAAAGAGAGCAGTTGAGACGCTGCTTTTTCGCCTCAATTGGTGGTGATCGTTGTTGCTCGATTCGCTTGTTTCAATGACTACATCAATAACACTTTATGTGTTGTGTTTATGCCTGGAAGAATGTGGCTGTTGCGGCTTCTGCTGCTAGCTGTGCATGTTTCAAAAATGTTTGCTTAACCTCTTCACTCATCGAATGCTGCAAGTGCAGTAACGCTGTCAGCTCGCTATTTACTCTTTTCAACTCTAACGCCGTTCGGGCGATGCGAAGAGAAACGCTTTAAATTAGCGCCATTATTGGCAAACGAATTATTAGCGATACAATAAGATGAGCACACATGATATGTAACACTGCTAAGCACGTCAATAATTTCAAATGCTTTCGATCGCACTAGATCCTCGTCAATGGGGAGAACTCGATGTTCAGCATTGGCTGAATTGGGTTATTCGTCAATTTAACTTGGACGGCGTGAATGCGCAAAATTTCACGATGAAAGGCAAAGACATGTGTGCATTGGGCAAAGAGTCGTTTTTGGCTCGAACGCCGCCATTTATGGGCGATATTTTGTGGGAACACTTGGATATATTGCTTAAAGGTTGGTTTTTATTTTTCTAAATTTACTCTTCTATTGTTTGTTTGGTGATACAGATTATTTTCAATGATTCAACGATTGTTTTGATTAATACAAGCGTCACACGCTAATTTACACAACAAAGTGCGCTTTTCCGAATTTGTGCAAAAAAATTTTCGTACATATTGTAGCTTAGGTTATTGGACCACTCTTCCTGTGTGGAAACGCGTCAATATAGAAAAAAAATTATTTCATTTTATTTAGCATTTTGAAGCAATACACAAATAATGTCATCAGCCTGAGATAGCACGTAGCGCACTACATATCTGGATGCTGTGCTCTTTTGTGCGCGATCCATCACTTGATTATCTTTGAAAGCATTTTTTTGTCGAAAAGAGAAGCTGCGCTATTCAATATAATTAACTTTGCTTTTGATGAATACGCGCTGGTTAAATGGTTCATATTTATACACACATACATCTTATGCTTCACCTATCACCTATTCATATGAAGCAATGGATTTCCGTTCCAACCTCTATTGTTAACATCCGCTGTTACCTTTTTCACTGTAACTATACTCCACACATCGAAGAGCAGCACACAGTGTATACACCGTACATCACAGTTCACGAATACACATTCTGTGAAAGTATTCGAGCTCTGATTTCAATCCAATCACACTAATCGTGTGTGTGTCTTTCGCCTGTCGCGCACACAAACGCTGCGAGCTCGAAAAACGACGGCCGATAAAAAAAATGATCATAGTTACGATCAAATGAGCTTCACTCTCTTCTCGCTTTGTTGTCAAATTGAGTTTAACAGTAAACTTTTACGTGTATATATATAAACAGTAAAAAGTCAATCACACAGGCAGTGGACATCCTTTGCGTCGCGAGAGAATAATGTGCGTCCGCTTTGCTCGACTCTAAGTATGCAAAAAATTTTTTTATATTATTAATACTACTATTATAATTATGATTCGGGAAATAGCGAGATTTTTTTTCTGCCATTCCATATTTATGTACATTTAATGTGTATTGATTTATTTCCTTCCTTCTCACAATATTTACCTCATATAATGTCGTAGCGATTTTGTCTGCTTTTAATTTTAATTCCACCTTTATTAGATTTCAGTCTCAATCCGTTTTTGTGAGACGAACACTTGAGCAATCTTAACTAGCGTTCGATAATTTTCACTTGTCTTAGAAAGAGTGGTGAACAATTCGACGATGTGTCTCCACTCGATGAATGTGCTCGAAAGCGTGTTAATGAACGTGTTAAGAAGGAAACTGTTACTACGACTCTGTGTACTACGATTAATTCATGTTGATTATTTACTAAATAACATATCAAATTATTACGGTCTACGACGGCGAGATAGCGTACTCGATTTTCAATTCACTGCTATTCACTTATTCGTCCGAGCTTTCCATTCACTCATTCACTTCGCGTTTCTTTTTTCCAGAAGCAGAGAAAGAGAAGACTGCGCTCGAAAACGTACCCAGCAATTACACCGACTGTATGCCCGACTTCGACGAATTTTTTCAACAAGGTTCAACGGGCAGCGGTGGCGGCAACGGCAACAACGGCGGTTATCCAATGCCCGAGCACAAAATCACTCCCATCATGAACGGTGGATCGAATTCCGAACCGAATACCGATTTGGTGCCGGTAAACATCACATCAGCACCTTCTTACATGGAAGGCAAGTACTTTCTCTCATTGCCGCTCTTCATTTTACGCAATTTTCGTTATGCTTTGCTCTCGAATTATCTCATTTCGAATGTTATTTAACATCACTTCACTCGGAATGAATTCACTTTTATTCTGTTAAGTAGTTGCTGTTTATTATACTGTTTACCGTTAACTTTCTCAGCGAAAATCGCAATTTGACGCGCAATTAAGTCCCATCTGCTACCATTGACACACGTAATTCGTACATAAATTGGCCTTAATTGTCCATCCATTGTCGTGGGAATATTTGAACGAGTGTAGCTGAGTCTCGCTTTCGCTTTACTCGCTACTTGTTGCATTAATTAACAGTGAATTTAGCGCTTGATTTAGCATCACTTCTGCATTGTGCGTATTCTGAGTGTGGAAAATGAAGAAAAAGCGCAGCAACTAAACATCTGTTCGCAAAAGGTTTTTAAATTAAAACATACTAAATTCAATTAGTTTACTGAATTCACGTATAAAAATAAGCTGCTCTCTGCTCGCGGGAGCTGCAGTGGGAGAACGAGTGAGAGGGAGCGAAGAGGCGAGTGAGAAAGCGAAGGAGCGACAGACAGATCACGAAACTTAGCTGAAGCGAGCGAGCGAGTGGAGTAGTCGTAAAATTCGAGGGACGAAAAAGGGTCGCTGCTCGCGCCTTACATAACAAGTCACATTTGAAAATGATTTTCGACAAAAAAGTTTTTTTATTATTTATGTAAAATACAAACACAGTGCCGGAAACTGTCCGATAAATAGTGTTGTTCGCGGTAATCGCCTTTTCCAACACTCGCTTTCGCTCGCTCATTCGCTTTCATCGCGTTCAAAAGCGATTTGAGCATTATTATACAATTCGCACCCAGCAACTTGTGCCGTTCATTTATGGTGCGCGCTTTCACTGTTACATTCAAGTGCACTCGTCTCGCTATCATTACTCGAGAGCATCTCTCCGCGCTCTTACTTGCCACGGTATACTCTCTTTTCGCAGCAAACCGTTATTAGCGCTTGTGTTGCGATTTCTTTTCTTCAAAAACATCATCATTGTTAACCCTAAATGGGCGTTATTTCGCTCGTTTCTCACTTCTCCATTTGATTGCATACAAATTCTTCACACCTTATTATCGAGCGTGTGTTTAGGATGCCATTTAAAAAAAAATTGGAACAACGTACGGATGTTTGCCATTCGTCCAAAATTTGAACAAAAACTGAGCTTTTGCATAATACAAATTTAATTGCCGTTCAAAAGGCGAAACAGAGAAGCGAAAAAAATTTTAGCGAGCATATATCAAACGCATTTAATACAAATGCGGAGTGAGCTGTGATCGCGAAAGGTGTAAATTACATAATGCGAACCATTTCGTTGTTTACTTTTGCCTCGAATGCTAAAAGCAGATTTTTGATTTTTTTTTGCGAACAAAAACGCGTCGAGAGCAGCGAAACCGTTTTTTAAAATTGCGGGACTTTTATCCCTGATTTATAACGTTAATTGCTGAAAGGTACACAGAAAGCAGTGGAAATCAGCGAAAAAAAAAGAAAATGCAACGCAATTCGAGGGCATAAACATCTGCTATCGTTTGCTGCCGTTTCGAGCGAGCGACAGAAAGCGAAAGAAGACGTTTGCTATCCACAGAACTATGCCATCCCTGCTGCTGCTTATCTTCGGGTCTCACTCTTTCGCACTCGCTCGCTGCATGTGCATCTCGACGTCGTTTTCGCCTTTCGCATTTCTTTTTAACTTGTTTTTCTCAAACATTTTACTCTCTCACTCTTTGTCCGACTCGAACTGTATTATTATAATATCCCCACCCACAACAATAACAACAGCGGCAGCAGAGCAGCAAGAGCAGTAAAAAGGCTGTTTTTTCTTCGCTAGACGTAGCTAAAGCGGTGCTCTGTGCGTGCCTCAGTCTCCAAAGTGTCGACATTCGAGGTTCGCTCGCTTCTCTTCGTTCGCTTTCTTGTTCATTTCTTTTTTTCAATTTGTTGATATAGCGCGTATTTAGTCGCTTTAATATCTATGCGCCGATAGAGAGAAAGTAGAGTAAACGTCGCACTACAATTTAATGTAAGCGCATATATTTGAAAGTTTTTGCAAGCATTTTCTACATTTTCACACCAATCGACAGGCGATCGCAGGTAAGATAGAAAAAGCAAAATTTGGTTTTTAAACAGAGAAAAAAAGTTGAGAACGAATACGACGCAATTTGAATGTAAATTACTTTCGATCTCTTCTTTTTGCTGCTCTTCTCTCACCTCATCGTTTACAGTCGCAAAAAAAACTTAATTTCTGTAAAGTTTGCTGAACTGCGAAACGACTCACTGTTTTGTTGTTTAAATGTCCAGTTGTGATTGAAAGTAGTAACGCAATGTGCTCGGTGTGTGTGAGATTTTTGTAAGTAAACGTCGGTGTATAAGATTTATTATTAGACGACCGGATGTGACCACCTGTCCAATGCTTGAATGGATCCGTTTCGCCTTTGCGCTGATCTCTTCCACTACTACTTACTATTACTACTACGCTGTCTCTCACATATGACGAAGAGTAACCGTTACGATTTCCTGTCCACTATTAACCTGAATAACGTGTCCGAAGCCGTGAAAAAGCGCGCACACAGATTGAGAATTAAATGCGTACACAGTGACTGAGAGAGCAGAGACCAGCTTCTTTCCGGTCACAAAATAGCTTGCGTTGAAGTGTGCTCGAAATGAGCTTAGCGTGATTTTTACGGTAACAAACGGTACATCCGTCGTTTTCTAGTGTGCTTGTAACAACCAGCATTCATGTAGAAAGTGAAGCAGAGAAGAACAATTGGATTTCACGCACATTCTGCTTCTCTTTCGCACTCGTAATTGAATTATCTCTCTTTTCTCTTTCATTCACTCATTCACTTCGCATTTTCTCAGCGCTTCTCATTTAGAACAGGTGCCCGTCTCTGTCTATAAAGCAAATGTGTGTTACTCGTACGTTGTATGTATTAATTAGTTTAAGCGTTGATTTTGCCAATCAGTCAGTTTAGCGGCGAGTTTATATAGAAAACATGAGGTCAGACGCAAGCAAAGAGCCGAACAGAATATATGAACAGGTAATTGGAAACTGTGCTCTCCTGCTGTTGGATTTAAAACGAAATTATATATAACACACATACAGTGTGTATCAGAAGAATAAAAACAGTTGTTTAAATTGGATATCGCGTTACGCAACGTTAACTATTCGCGTTAATAATTAAACTGAACATTTAACGCTCGTCTAGTGACAGTGTTGTTGCTGCTGTTGTTGTTGTTTTCTCTCTGTCTCTTCGCTTCTTGCTACTCTACATTCGTTAGGCTTCGTATTGTAGAAAAAGAAAATTTCACACTATTTGCTGAGATCGGCGAGTGAGAAGTGATTACAAAATTAAGTGAGATCACGATGTTACTGTCGATTAAAAAATCGTCATTGAGTGAGGAAAAAAGTTAGCTCAGCACATAAAGCGAGAGAGAAAGAGATAGAGCAAGAGAGCAAAGAAAGCAGCATCGCTCGACAGCTGCTATACGAGTTAAAATTTGGTACAACATTTCTTCAGCTTTAGGATAACATTTGCCTCTTATTTTATGGTCAACTGCGCTGACAAAATATACGTTTCAGCAAAGTTATTGTACTTGTTTTTTTTCTCTCTCTCTTTCTCTTCTTCACTGTAAAAGAAAGATCTGCTCTCAAATTGCACTCGCATTAAACTAATTTGCACATTCAGATAACATCTCTTGTTCGTTCTAGAAGTCATTCGCTTGTTTTCTGTTCTAAACTACCAAAAAATTCATCGTTTATCTTCATTTCTTCTTCGTGCTTGCAGGTGGATACAATCATATAACCGAGTCAATGCATACTCTCAACGACATCAGTCATGAAGATATGGCTCTCACGCATTTCGAAGACGGCCACGATTACGGTCTCGAAGCACCAGCACATTCGACATATTTGGATGCCGGTGCCGAATTTTATCCGTCTCAGGGTGCGATGTTACAGGAGAGCAAATATCAGCCTCAATATACGACAGCCAAGTCGTACTCAAGCAGAGGTCTGCGCTTTTTTGGTAATATCATCTAATTGCATGTTTGCTTTCTTTCTTCTCTTAACCGCTATCGATAACTTCATCGATTTTTACCATTTCTTCTTCAAAATGTTTAGCTAATTTTTTTAAATTAAATACAGGCAAATATCCCGGACTCGATATCGGTATAGTTGATGGATATACGAATCACTACGACTCGTTTCAAACGGTGCCTTCATCCGTGCCTCCGACTCCGTCGCCCGAACAATGGGCGAGCGAACTCAGTCCTCATAGTAATCCTGGTAATCCAGTGACGCCACCGTCGTCAAATGGCATTGGTGGCGGACAGCATCCTCAGCATATTCATCAACATCCATCGCATCATCACCATCCATCGCATGCACATCATCCTGCATATCCTGGTTTGCAACCTAATAGGGGGGAACACACGGCTTTAAGTCATATTCCGCAATTGCAAAATCCGGTTGCTTCGCACCAAAATTTACTGCAAAATCAAAGTGTAACTGATGGTAAACCGGTGATTCAAGCTGCCGTTTTAGCAGGTAAGCGCTCTTGGAATGGTGCCAGCGGCGATGGGATAACGCAATTCGCATTCACAGGGAGTGGGCCGATTCAACTGTGGCAATTTCTATTGGAATTATTAACAGACAAAAGTTGCCAAGGATTTATCAGTTGGACCGGCGACGGCTGGGAGTTCAAATTGACCGATCCGGACGAAGTCGCTCGAAGATGGGGCATACGTAAGAATAAGCCGAAAATGAATTACGAGAAATTAAGTCGCGGACTGCGTTATTATTATGATAAAAATATTATTCATAAGACTGCGGGCAAAAGATACGTGTACCGTTTTGTGTGTGATTTGCAAAGTTTACTCGGTTATAGTCCGGAAGAGCTGCACGCTTTGGTCGATCTCAAACCAGAAAAAAAAGATGACGAGTGATGCGCGTTTTCAATTTTGATTTCATTTAACTAATTAATAGACGTCGGACAAATGCATTAACGCATAAAAATATATTATATGACATAAAGCGATTTTCTATTAAAAGTGCATAAAACATTATTTCATTGCATAAAAATCATAATTTCTATTATTTTCTTAAATCATTTTCATAAATTTGGATGAAAATAAAACGAAAGTGATTTTTAACTTTTTGAAATCGGTTTTACATTTTAAAAGATCCTTTCACATCTCAAAAGTTTGATACAATCAATGACTTCCACCTTTCCTCTCAGACTGAGTGAGAGTTTTCCAATTCTTAAAAAAATTCGATTAATTAAAAAATATTTTCAAATACTCTGTGTACTTCATAACCTATGATGTAAAATTTGGCTTATTTAAAAATTTTAGATTAACTTTTAAAAGTGAGAGTCAAGTCAATTGCCAACAACAGAGTGTTTAGTGTATTTTAAAAATCGTTCAGATCAATTTTATGATCGTTTGATATTTGAAATCTTTTTTATTTTAGAAATTATGTCCCTTAATGTTTTTAAGTTCATAAATTAATCTTAAAGAGTTTCGAAACAAAAAATTAACACTTCTCAGTGAAGTTTGTTCTTTTTCACCTTTTTTTTGTCGGCAGTAATACATTTTTCTTGAAAACAAAATCTTGAAAAGTTGACAAAATTCGGAAAATGAAAACAAATTTTTTCTGAAAGCTCATAATTCGGTAAATTTTGCAATTTTTTTTATTGTATAATTTCACGCATAAATTAGAAATTTATAGCACATAAATGCATAATTTTAAATTTTTATTGCATAAAGTCCGACGTCTACTAATTAATTATCTTTGTTGTAAAAGAAATTCACAGTTAATTGTATTATGCATTTTCAGTGCCTTAATAACCATTAAGGTGCCTTAATATCTTAATAAAGTATTTAGCAATTAAATAATATTTTAGTTCACCCTTCACATTCATTTTACGTTCAAACCAAACAGATCATAATAGATCATTTAAAATGAAAGTTTTTGTTGCTTGGACAACATTAATACGCTCATATTTCGGATTCAAATGGATCTCGGATTTATTGAGAAATAAAAAACATGATTCTGAAATGATTATGTTATCAATGGACAAAAATTCAAAATTCTTTGATAATGAATTCTATTTGTGTAGATTTTATTAAAATAAAATTTGTTGCTACAAATGTTGTTAAAATGAGAAAAAAAGTTAAAACTTATTTGTAGAATTTTGAAATAAAGTAAAATTCACAGTTATTCGCATTTTGAATTTTCAGTGCCCTAATGAAAAGCATTTAAGGGTTAAGTATTTAAAATTTTTTCCTTCACGTTCACCTCTAATTACATTTGAGTTTCAGCTCTGTCGACAAAAATGGTGCGCAATCACAAATAATCAGTAGTACAATAGTACGCATCGGAACAAAGCACCGAAAGTTAATAATTAAATTAAGATTCGGTTAGTCTTTTAAATTAGGCGTTATGTGTTCAAAATATTAAGAGACAAACACAAACTTGTTTTAATACCTCATTTTGTAAACAAGAAGAATAACTTCCTCTTCACGTAAAATAATATTTTTCATTAAATAATTTGACAAAATTTATATAATTACCGAAAAGAAAGCGCGATTTATATTTGAGGATGACCAGAAGTGGATGAAGTTGCTTCAAAAGAAGAACCTCGATGAGATAATTTGAATAGCATCATTCGTAAATGACTATTCTGTAATTTCAAATTGCTTATAAGATCTGCTTGTTTTTCTAATAAGTCTTCGAGATAAGTCGAGGATCTGCAAGATTAAAAAAGTAAATTTTTTTCATTAAGGTCTAATCTAATCTAAAGCAACCTGAGACCAACTTCAGAAAGACCAGCTTGCTGCAAATGCTGCGGATCATCAATACAAAAAACATCAGGAGGTTTACGTTCGCGACGGAATTTCATTTCATGATAAAGCTGTACAAAGAGAAAGGGTAAAATAATCGCTACCGCCACTGTGATCACAATCTGCAGGAATATCTCCGCTTTGAACGTCAATTCGGTGACATTAATTGTCACTTGCTTCTCGTATTTACAAAACAAGGCGAGAATAAGTAAAAGCAACGCATTCGCTTTGTGCAAAACGAACGCTGGCACCTCTGCAATCCATGACACGGTTTTATAGTGCTTGTGATAACCGACTATTCGTAAGCGTTTATAATATCGTCGTGTCAAATAGAGTCGAAGAAGTAATACAAGCAACCAAACGAAGAGATGAGAGTAAACAATCACCGAATCGGGATTGCTGTACGTTAAGCTAATCTTCGTTCCATCCACATATTTTGGAATGATAAACGCCGCGATCGACAACGCTATCTGCAAATGGCGATTTTTAATTACTAAAAGCGAAAATTAAGAAATCAATTACCAATAAAACTATTTCGAAGCAAACAACAACAAGCGTTAAAACATTGTTCGTTTGCGAATAAACCGATGAAAGATCATTACTGTACGGCAGCGTTAAAATGGCGACATTGTCTTCGTCCATAATTCAGCACAGATCGAACGCTTGAATTTGCAGGGAACGAGAGTCGCGTGATTTTCACTGCTATCGTTTTGAAACCATTTCGTTTTTTGCAAAAAGAACGCTTTTCGAAAGATAAGCAAATGGCGGACAAACTTCGCTCTCGACGACAGCCGCCGTCGTTTGAAACGCGAGTTCTTTGTTCCACACGCCGCCGCTTCTTCAAAAAGTTTTTACAATTCTTTCAAATCTTAGATTTTAATAATAAAAATTAACTTTTTTAATTTCTGATTTTTAAAGTCAAATTTCAATTGTGTGACTCATTCGAAAACTCCGCTATTCAATTCTTCACTTTTATTGATTAGAAATCATTTTCATTTCAAGGAAGCAAAAAACCGTTTATCTCTTGGGTTTTATGTTCAATTGTTTTTTGCAGCAAAGTTTAACAATGTAATCGCATTTGTCAAATCAATTCTTTTGATCGCTTCAATTTTTTGCATGCGACTAACTCAACTATTTGCTATTCAAGTGTACTTTACTCTTGTTTTTTCGGAGCAATTGTTTTCGGAGAAATTAGCTGGAAATGAGTTCATATTTTTTCCTAATTTTAACTTAATGAAAGCAAATGAACAAGAGTTGTTGCGCTCGTGAATGGCTACAACGAATTTTTTTTCTCTAATGGAATTTTCATAATTTCTTTGAAATTTAAACTACATCAGCATCAAAATATGTCTTTA